>JAWWEN010051997.1:0-44801 GCA_035582955.1 Sycophila texana | reverse complement strand
GTGTGTGTGTGTGTGTGTGTGTGTGTGTGTGTGTGTGTGTGTGTGTGTGTGTGTGTGTGTGTGTGTGTGTGGGTACGCACGGAGTACGTAGGTGTGTAAGTACATATAGCAGGGCTCGTGAGACGCGAGAGCGAGGCCGCGGGGAGATTATTCGGAGAAGCGGAGGAGAAGCCGGTGCGCCAAGCGATCTTACCCGCGCGGATGAAGTATGCCCCGCACACGCGACCGGAGGAGAAATGAAAAGAGTCGGCGCGATGATGGGCGAAATTGGTATGTCTTTCGCGATTACCTTTGCGCCGGACGTGAGAGTACTTGCCGGCGGGAATCGAGGCTGATTCTTTTATTCGGTCCGATCCTTTTGTTTCTTCTTTTCTTCGCGAATTCGGGGGTGCTGCTGCTATGCTGCGTTTGTTTTGGATACGCTTCGTTCGCATTTACGATAAGTCTGGTTTTGTATGACTATGAATCGTTATATTTGTAGTATTTTTTAATTATAATACTTGTTTCCTTGTGATATTACGATTTTTTGTTGTCTTCCTTCAAGGATCAAGTACTTTTTGAGGGAAAACTGTAATTATATCATTAATGTGTAATTTTTTGTCTTAGATATAAGGTTGTGGGTATTTTTTTTTTTTTTTTTTTTTTTTGATTGAATATATTCGTTTTTATAAACTTTACGATATTTTTCATTAATTTTAGTATAAATGCAACTTTCAAACAGAAAAATATAACCGTAAGTCTATAATAATTCTGATAATTCTGTGTAGCTTTAGCTATAATACGTAGTTTGCTAATTCCCAGTGAAAAATACGATTTATTGATAAAATTTTAAAAAAACAATATTTTTCCAGAATACCAGACTTCGCAAGGTAACGGCGATTTTCTCCTCACCAACGAAGCAGCGTTTTAATAAGCCAACAAAGGGACATTAGCGCGGATTTTTTCAACGGTCCCACAGCTCGCGCAGATAAATTATTCATCGTGTAATTTCGGTAATCCATTTGGCTAATAGTTACAAATTAAGCAATCTATGTACTCCTACTAATTGATTAAGTGAAAAAAACTCTACGACAATACAAAAGCGGCCCGGGCGGAGGCGAGCTGTTAAACTCCCCCTTCGGGGCCATATCGCTTACGGAATTACATTAATTAAATTGATCGCCGGCCGATAAAGTCGGCCTTAATCGATAAACACCTTGCGCGTTCGATCTCACGCGGTCCACGCGGCGGACAGTCGTCCACGGCACCTAACGGTAACAATAGCGAGAAAATGACTGTAATAGTTGCACACGCGGTGCCTCTAATGCTCCTTGATTACAGCCTTTCGGCGCGGCGCTGTGAGAATATTTCTATTCTCTGATTGATGATATACGTATATAATCCGGCGCAAAAAGTCCCTCGAACGTGTAACCTGTAACCCCCTTCGGGGCCGGGCTCAAAGTCAACACAGAGTCGGTCCGTGAAAGCGTGACGAGCGTCTGACGCGTGAGAGCACGGACGCGGGAGTTTCCTCGCCGCTAATCGCCGCGCACTCGAATCTCGATGGCTTCCTTTTTTTTCAAGAAGCGGGTCCAAGAAGTGGAGGGGAAAAGGATCGAGGCAAAGGGAGCCTCTGGTCGGTAGCTCGGACGGTGGACCGACGTATCGCTGACGATCGCCCCGAAGGCCATCGCGCACTCCTCTCTTCATTTTCTCAGATTTTTATCTCGCGCTCCGCTTGCCTTCGTTTTCTGATAAGAGGGTCTCAACTGGGTTCATGGATTTTGATGATAAACTTTGAAAATCATTTTCTAGTATCCCTTAATAAAACAAGTGCCACCTTTATATTTATCTCATATGCCTTTGTTTAACAGTGGATACAATTAAAAGCATTTGTATTGCTCATAATTATATGGACAATGCTAAAAATATCGCATATATATAAATATAGTAGTAATGTTAACAAACCTTACTGTATCTGCTAAATAAAGGCCCATGAGATCAAACCAAAAGTGGTTTGTTTCATTATTCGGGAAAACAATTCCCAAAGTTTCATCGAAATCGGTGACCTGGAGGTAAATAAGACACTCTCTTGATGAGTAAGTCTTTTATTTAATTAAGTAAGATTTTTATTTAATATTTATAATTAATTAAGTAACATTTTTATTTAATATTTTAACTAAGAGTTTTTTTTGTCTGCTTCGATGAACCTACTTTATTTATTTCTTTAAAATTGGATGGATGGTTTTTTGCTAAGGGAGCGGAGTTTGCTTTTCTTTTGGAGCGATTTGCAACGAATGTTATTGGGTCAGTAAGGACGAGCGGCGGTATGCGGCACAGATAAGGAGAATTGAAAAATCATCACGGTGTAGCATTATAGTGAGTTATGGGTAGAGCATTGAAGCATAGAAAGTATGTATTTAACGCGATCCATGAAATTTTATAGTTCCTGGACAAGATATTATTATGTACTATTTCGTATGTACTTATACCTCGTGTCAAACAATATATTTTCATTCTAAAGGGATAATTGATATAACGAGCTAAACGAAAAGGTGTATTTGAATTTTACAATTTTTTGCGAGAAAATAGAATATATACTTATTTACTTTAAGTTTACTTATAAAATATGGTTTATTTTATCAATCTTATCTTATCGTATCCTATCGTACAGAATTTTTTCTTTCTTTATATGAATATCATTTAAAAAATGAAAAAAAAAATTGTATACAAAATATACATAATCATAAACTTTTTTCAAAGGTAGCGATCGTATAGTTCTTGAATAATGTAAATCTTCCCAACTTATCAAGCGGCGAGCTAATCGTATTAAATATTTTTTATTAGCATTTTTCTCAGCGCTACCGGTTTTACTGCCATGTAGGTATAATACCCCACTCTAAACATATATACTTTACTAAACACTATCACTGCCATTAAAAAGATCATTTTAACTGTCTTCCATTTATAATAATATTAAAATCGTATTTAATTAATAGCCCACAAATCGGCCGATCCAACTTCCAAAAAATCGTTAATCTCCTAACCCAAAAAAAATGTCACCCCCTTCAATTGATCGCCCACAATTGACGACACTCTCCTGTCAATTTGGCTTCCCGCCGGCGTGCATATTTTTCCAGACAATTTTTCGCTGATCCCCATAACGATCTCCCGTTCTTCCACCCTCCTTCTTCTCAGTGCATCAACCGACCGGACCGGCGCTCGTTTATAGTGGGCGAACGAGCCATAACGACTCCGTCCTCTTCGGCGCCGAATTTACAAGTCGCACTAGCCCGCGGGCGCGATCCACATTCCGAGATCGTCGGGGGCGACGCATAATGAATTCGCTCGACGTTTAACCCGCCGCTCTTTCTTCGGCACCCCCTGGCGGTTCGAAGCGGAATTATGCCGGCAAGAGGCGATCGTACGCCCACGCACGCCGCGACTCATCGATAATAAATAGGGACTGAGCGGAACACGAAAAAGGCCTTAATTAAAACGTCAGTGCGACCGGCTTGTATACCGATTTTGACGCCGAGGGAGGAGAATTATTGATGTGGTATCGAGAGTCTGGTTTTGCAACTTTACGGACGCCAACAGGCGTTATTTTTGACACATATGTACCTATACGATATCATGTAACATTATATTATTTATAAAAATTAAAATTTTACTGGTTATATAGGGTTCTTAACAATAGGCAAAGAATTTGAAAATCAATAAGTTGCCGATTTTTTTTTTTAAGAAGATGCTTTATTTAAGTAAACAATGAGATGCAAGAAATAGTGTTTTTTCATATGTTGATGTAAAATTTACACAAATTAAATATTCTATTTTTTGTCGAGGTATAATAAGTTTTCTTACACATCAAACAAAATATTGAAGATATAACACTTCTGTCAACATCTCGTCCTCCGCAATGTGGCGAATTTACATACTAAAAAAAAAAAAATGGTAGGTACTTACTTCTTTTTTAAAATCTTATAATAAAAATTCCAATAACAGCATTTCATCGCGGTAAGTATTTACCGGGACTCGGCTATTACCGAACCGGCACTTATAAGTTCTCCGTGCGCAAAAGGAGATCTAAGCGCAACAAACGTCCGCGTCCGGTGAATGAGCCCCCGTACACCCCCTAACAACAATGCAAGTCACGTACGACCATGGCCGGGGAAGGCAAGAAACCACGGCGAAGGCCTTCTCGTAAATTCGGCGCGCGAAACGTCGAAAAATGAGCTCCTTTATTGCCGCCTCCTCGGAGTCATGAATGAAAAATGGTCACGCGATCTCGTGCACCCCCCCTGCCCCCTCCCCGCAACCCCCGCGTATACGCTAAAACGAAGGCTAGGAGGGAGCGGAGGCGTGGCGCGGCATCCGATGGCCTCTGGGCTACCGGAAATGGGTGTAACACACCCGCAACCACTGCAGCCCAGTTTCCTCTCGTCTTTTTCTCTCGCTGCTGGCGGGCCGAGCGCACGCGAGGAGCAGCGTGCGCGGCCCCGGCATTACGCGTGTACACTCTTGGACCTACTGCCAGGAGGGTGTGCGCGGATTCTTCTCTCTCTCTTTCATTTTTATTTTTATTTTTGTCCACTTCTTTTGCCCATGATGTGCCCAGCCCCGCTGCTTATACGCCGATATTGAAAAACGCGTGATTGAAGGCCTGCGGTCGGGATGCATTCAACGACGCACTGAATCCATCACTATGATTATGATATATTGGAATCAAGGTTTTGCATCTTTATGTTTCGTTATTTTCTAATTGAGGATTTTCAGTTTCAATGAGGTTAAGGAGGAAAATGATTGCACGATACGAGGCGCAGTTAATTAAAGAGACAGACTGTTAGTGATACACTGAAAAAAATAATAGGGGAAAGTTTATAATAAATTTTTTAAGATAGGGGCAGACTTTGCTAGCCAAGAAAATTAATATAAGTATTGGAAAAAATGCTATAAATTTTGGAAAAATTTGAATTTTTATAGTAATATAAAATTTGCTATAATTGTGGCCAATTTTACTATAAAAATTATAATTTTTCCAAAGTTTATAGTAATTTTCTTGGCTGGCCAGGTCTGTCCTCATCTTACTAAATTTATTGTAAACCTTCCTCTATTATTTGTTTCAATGTATCAGAATGCCACGAGTCAAAAAATAAATTTACGTGTCACGGTTTAAAATGAATTCGTACATACAGAATTGTGTTAATTTTGCACACATTTCTTGTCTGTTGATTTACACACAATTTGTGTATTATTCTATTTTGACACACGAAAAATGTTAATTTTTTGAACCATTAGTTTTTCGCGCTGGGTTATTGAAAAAGGCTAGCCTTGAAAAATGCTGCAGGATTTTCTTTTTAATCGTTGATTTCGTTAATGGAAAAATTCAGAATTAATTATACATAGAATAAGGGATAATAGTACTTACGTGGAGCTTTGGATTTGCTGCTTCCGTTTGAAAACGTCAATCTGTGAGAGATATTATACACGCTGGTAGCTTCGGTAATTATTCCTGTGGAAAGAGAAATGAAAGAAAAACCGCGAAAATCTCATCAAATTTAGCGATGACGGTTGCGGCGGTGGCCACGTCACGTCGTTTAATGTTTACCGAGAAGAAGGCAGTAAATTTATCAAGAACTCATCAGCTCGAAGAAAGCTCTTTTACGCGGCAGATAATGAGCTTACACTTTGTACTGACTGATTTTACTTTGATTAGAAAGTCTTAAAAGTGACCACTTGGAATTATTTCGAGAGAAATATCATTCGTGAAAAAAGGAAATTTTACGTATGTGTGGTTTTGAACTGCTGGAAAAAATATATATTTTTTTTTCTCGATCGAATGATGGATTCTTACGAGATCTGACCGTACCGGATTTGCCGTGAAAGTTAATTAGAAGAAGGAATATTGCAGTTAAAATTTTATTTTAATGAATTTGACTTCAATCTATTTTATATACTGCAATCTAGAATAGTAAACTTGATCACGTGGTTTGATAAATGCAGCTACTTTTTATGAATAAATTATGAGTTGTAGCCTCATGATAGTAATTTCGCATATTATTAAAAATTGAAATTAATCCGATGACGAATATTGGTATTTTTAAATTTTGGATAATAAAAAAATTGAATAAATCTGGAATTAAGATGGAAAAGACAGTTATCCAGTAATTATTATTGATCATATCTAACATTAAAGTAAAAACTACTGTTAATTTGAATCTATTACGGAAAGAAAAAGGAATCTACTTTAACTGATATCTCACATCTTTACATCTATATAATAAAGTATATTCAGCAAAATATGTCGCAACGCTAACTACATTCTAAGAAAATTGATATCTCAGAAGCGAATTAACTAATCAACAAAAATTCAAATTAAACAACCCAGTAAAGTGAAAAATTAAAGCTGAAATCTCATCAATAGCCTGCATCCTGCCCGGCAACACTTCATTCCCAGTAAGTACTTTCGATCGGCGACTCCCGCAATCGCGAGCCTCCTTCTCAAGTATCTCAACCGAAAAAAAAAAGAGAAGAAAAAAAGGAAGCAAACGCGGCAAGAAGCTGCAAAACTACGCGAGCACTTTTCTAAGATCCGTATCTGAGAATGAGTCCCGAGCGCCGCATGACGTAAACAATTTCCCGGCGCATATAATCGCCCCGCCGAGGGAAATAAAACGGAAGGGGCGCCTCATCGGTGTGGCTCGCGCCAAAAGAGAGGATAGCTCGGGCGCATATATACATATGTGCGCGCGTGATTGCGGCTCGCACGCGAGTATAGAGGAAGAAGCAAGCGCCCGCGGAGCCGCGCGGGGAGGAGTAGGAGGACGTTCAAGGCCGCGCGGATGGAAGTCGTCCCCGTCGCCGCGAATGAGAGACGCCCAGACGAGTTTCTCCTATCGCTCGGCGAGATCCCCGAGTCCCCTGCTAGACCACCTGCCAATACGGCCGTCCAGGCTGCGAAGATTCGCGTGGGCGGGGAATTTTACGATGCCTCTCATCCTCTGCTTTAATTATCGCGCTCGAACGGTCGCCCTTTTAAATGACCGATTTTAATGGGCTTTCTAACTTTTTTTCTTTGTTTTCACGTGGCTGCTGAATAAGTAATGTGTACAGATTAGGAGTAACGAGATCGAGTAACGAGTTTAGTGATTTTTTTAAAACAAAAATATATTACTCTCACTTTTTTGTAGAAGATAATATACCATGCGCTCAGATTATGTTGGATCAAGTGTGGCCATTTTTACTGATTACTCGAGTAAAACTATTAGGTATATTATTATCATTACTTCAGGTTAATTTATTTATTTATTTATTTAATAATTTCAACGGACTAAAAAGTCCTTCAGTACAAAAATAAGCCTTCCGAATTAGTAACAAACTAAAACTATTATAATCTTAAACTAACTTATAACTTAAACTAACTTAAACTAACTTAATCTTAAGTTTTTCTTATATTAGCAAAAACCAGTCACTTTTCTCTTTCTACTATTTATTCATTTTATTATTTATTTATTATTTACTCATTCACTCTTTCATATTTAAATGGTATCATCACTTACGAGATCAGTTATGCGGTCAACGTGTAATAGACTTCTTTCTTGAAAGTTATAGAATTACTTCAGCACAATTACCTAAAACGATCTTTTAAATAATCTGGTATGGTATTATCTGTGATTTTCCATACGATCGTAGATTTTAAAAATAAAAATATTTTCCGCGGTGCAGCGATTCAAATGAAACATACTATACTTTATCAGAGGATAATTGAACAAAAGTACCAAATGGTCAAAAACTATTATACTAAACTAAAATACATGAAGATTACAAAAAAATAATAAATATAGATTATCACCAGATGAAGAAATTATAATTCCTACAAGAAATTCAAGCGCTAATGCTCCATTTCCGATAAAAATGAGAAAATCAACCAATTTTCCAAGCCAACTTGCCTCCCTCATTAAACGCGCTCGATCCTCCAGAAGCGCGGACACTTGCCACCTCTGAGCTCAACGAAGAGAAACAAAAAAATAAATAAATAAACCATCCACGTGGACAAAAAGCAAAATTGCGCGCTTAATCAAGGGCCTCGCGGGCGACAGGCGGCTCGCCGGTGCAAAGCGAAAGCTCATAAGAGGCGACACCGATCGTCGACGTGTGCGAGATGCTTGCCGCCGCGTGCGATTTTTCCGGCCGGTCAAGCGCCGCTACGATCCTCTGGCCGCCTCTGCACGGACCGGCGCGTAATGCGCGGCGGCGTCGCGGTAGGTAAAAGCGAGGCGGAAAGTGTGGCCGTGCGGAGCGCGAGCGCGAACAAACTGCCCCTGATGGGCCACGGCTGTATAATGCCAATTACGGTGCTTCGCAACGCTCGCGCGGCCGCCGCCGCCGTTTCCGTCCTTCACTCTTTTTGTCCCGCTCAACTATCGCGCGGATTTGTTCTTCTTTTTGAATGAGAAATGCACACCTCTTGAGAGATACACCGGCAATTTTCTGCGCGCTACGAGGGTGCTATTAGGGTTATACTATTAAAACTTGAACCTTTTGCTACTTTGTACGCAACAACTGCCCAGCTTCTAAAAAGAAAAAGTAAAAGTGGATAAAGGTCTAAAGGTCTTTTTAATGTTTATTTAGAAACTGCCGGTTAGTACTTTATTTTTTCTTGAATTCTTGATTATAATTCACTTCGTAGGGTATTCTATTGTACTAGAATAGGATTTGATAGTTTGATCAGATTGTCATCTCAGCTGATGATCCGTAATCTGGTGTTTTGATTTGATAGTACGTGATCTGATGCTTTGTTGTGATAATCCATGATGTTTATAATTTATAATCCGATGACCTGATTGGATGATTTGAACTAATAATCTGTTCTGATGTTGGATTAGATCATCCAGTAGATTTAATCTGATGATCCATGTTCTGATTACACACGATCCGATGATCCCTGACCTGATAATCTGCTCTGATGATCCACGTTCTTATAATGTGATCTGGTGATCCAGATTCTTATAATGTGATCTGATGATACACGTTGTTATAATGTGATCTGATGATCCACATTCTGATGATCTGATCTGATGATCCACATTCTCATAATATGATCTGATGATCGACATTGATGATCTGATCTGATGATCCACATTCTCATAATATGATCTGATGATCGACATTCTGATGATCTGATCTGATGATCGACATTCTGATGATCTGATCTGATGATCGACATTCTGATGATCTGATCTGATGATCCACATTCATATAATATGATCTGATGTTCTACATTCTGGTGATCTAAGAATTCTGGTCCTCAATCGAAGCTTTAAATTTTGAAAAGTAAGTATTTTCAGGCTTTTTCAAGTGGTTTAGATATTGAAGTCACAATTCTGATGAAGATTTACGGGTTTTACTAGAGGATATCTATCTGATAGATGATGCTTTTAATTTGTACCTACGGTAAATATTTAACTATAAAATATTTTGACATAAGTTTTTTTTGTTATATTCAAGTAACCGATCAACTAGAAACTGAATGTATAAGGAACGATCTTTTGACTATATATACTTGTGCTTTTCGAAGAGCGGGTGGTACGCGGGAGCAGCTTAGTAGCGATTACTAAACCTAAGGTTTTATCCTCTCGCGAACAATGTGCAGTATAAAAATTCACATAACCCGAATGCCAAACTGAAAGCGTCGGTGAAAAAGTGAAAAATCCCAGCATGCCGCGGTAGCATTCAGTTGCGATACGTTCCAAGTGTAAGAACAATCTGTGCAGTCATTACCCGCGGCGGCGTAACATTTCTCTTCTCTCCCGCGCATATCTTTAGCGCTTTCTGCGGCCGGGTATTACGCTCTCGGAGCGGTGCTTCTTCGTCTTCCCCCGGGGGCTTACTGCCCATCAAGGCGAGGTCAGAAAAGTAAGAGGCCCTTTAAAGGTTCTCTCTCTCTCTCTCTTTCTCTCTCTCTCGCCATTGTTCTATAATTAGGTAGAGTCGTTGAGCGGCGCAGCCGCCGCGGAGGGAAAGATCGAGCGCGCGCGCGCGCGCGCGGGTGCACTGCCGCCGCCGGCTATAATAGAGGCGTTGCGGGCCTATCATTACGCGTAATACGGACGTAATGCAGCACGCGCGAGTAAAAGCGGCCCGCCGCCTCTGCTTCGCTTTCCCGAGAAGGAGGTGGACGAGGACACGGCGATGCACTTTTTCGCCGGGCTCCCCGGCGTCTCCGCTCTCTCCCTCCCTTTCCATCCCTTTTTTTTTTCATTCTCTTTCTCTCCGCGGTGCCCCGACGCGCTTTCCGGGAAGTTTATCGCGCGCGCCTACGGCCGGGCTTATTATCATTACCATTTCGTTGCCTTCGGACGGCTTTTCTCGGTTCTCGCCGCTTCGACGAGGAAGGAGGAAGTCTCGCCGGGAATGCGCCACTTTCAGGTGGCCGCTACCGTTTTTCACTTCTGCCTTCTTTCACTTCGCTTACCTAGTCAGCCCCAAATTGCCTCCAACTGGCGCAAATCTGGATTTCGCGGCAGGGCTTTATAGGCATACACTATGGCTATAATCGGTAATAGTCAGAAGGAAAACTCTGGCTTACCACGCTCGACTCTTTTCACTTAAAAGCTTTCCCACCATTATGCAGTCGAACAGATTAAATTGAATTTTTTTTTTAAAATAAACAAAAAGTAAGTTGAAAAGAAGAGACGAGAAGAACTGGCAAGAAAAAGAGGACTTGTTTTATTACTGCTTTTATTGTATAACAACACTAGAGGGATGTTAAAGGAGGGTTAGTAACGTAAGTAGATGTAATCGACCATCATTTCTTTCGTTTGTTAGAACACTGAAATTGCATTAAATCCAATACACTTGGTTAAAAAGACTGCTATGAAATTTTAAAAAATATTCATTTAATGTACACTTTTTTTGTGTCTTCTTTAACACAAAAAAAATAATTCAAATACTTTTTTTTTGTATCTTTATGTATTATACAAAATTCTATTGCATTACAAAAAATCTTTATTCAGTATTTCTGTTATTTTCTAAAACAATTAAAATAAAACACAACCTTTATGTAATTTATTAGTTAATGTACAAATTTTATGTTTTGTTATTGCTACACTGAAAGAAATATCTAGTAAAAATTACTATACTACATGGTAAAGTGGTTAAAATCTGCCATTATGAAAAAAAATACTATACCGTATAGTAAAATTTACCATAAATACAGTAAAAATTACAATACTGTCTAGCAAAATTTACTGTATTTTTGGCAAATTTTACTATACAGTATGGTAGTTTCTTTCATAATGGCAGTCTGTAACCACTTTCCCATACAGTATATGTAATTTTTACAATAAAAATACAGTATTCTTTACTAAACATTTCTCTCAGTGTACCAATAGGCAATGTACCGTAAGAATTAGTTATCACTTCAAATGCAGCTACAAACTATTTAAAAATAATGAAGATAACAGAAATTAAAAAAAGCACACGTTATAAAGTACTTTCATGAAAATTTTCATTCTTAGCGCCTTTCTCTTATGAAACGCCGCTAATCGAAGAATCCGCATTAGGCTCGATCTTCCGCGAGCGCAAATCCTTTCCCGCCGTCCATTGAAATCGCGGCGGCTCGCGCAGGTAGATCATTATACAAAGGAAGGCCGCTCGGACACGTCGCTGCTCGGCCCATTGTTCCCCGGCATTAAATTACATCGGGAAAAAGTCGCGCGCGCGACCCGACGACGAGTTCAGTCGTGCGTGGCGCATCGCCGACGCGGTCACTTTGAATAATGCGATCCTTTTACGGGATAACGATCTCGCGGGGCGCGAAAAGCCGCTAATAGCGCGACGCGTCGCGCTCCGATGGATCGCACTCCGCGGGACTGCCTTTTCGTTATACTTTGTTTTCAAGCTGTACGCATGCAATATATATGGAATGGGCTTACCGCTGGTTACGCTTGGGTTTCATAAGAGCTAAGTTTGTGGGTGAGAGGATTTGTAGATTAAGTACTTACTGACACTGCGGTCATGCGGAAGTGGATTATTATTATCTCGTGCGAGAATTTTTCACGTAAAGTCATATGAGGCAAATAAGTTATTCATGCACTTGTGTGGAATAGTATTTTATACCATGAGCCTGGAAAAATCGTAAAACCATTGCGAGTTTGAGGTTGGAGTGGCTATAGTTCGTTTCTTGAGCTATGATTTGATAATTTGAATGTCTTCTTGGTTTCTGGTAATGATAAAGTGATGAAATCTAGACTTACTGAATAAATGGATGCCAAGTTTTGTCTCCAGGCTGAACTGAACAAGAAATGCCTTTACAGTAGCGATTTGAATAGGAGTGGGTGGTACGCATAAAATTTACTATTTGCTAGTAGGGCATCCAGTTTGCTTATTGGCTGCTACAAGAGATTGGAGAGGAAAAAATGACCAGAATTGACTTCCTCCTTCCACTTTTTAGACTTAATATTCTGCAGGCCATAGTTGCGACATTCTGGCATTGTCAAATTGTTATGCAATATTGTAGTCAGTCTAAGTATTGCGTGACACCTTTGATGATTGTGAGATAGTAAAATTACGCTTTATTGATGACACTTGTTAATTGTGCACTTATTACTATTTCACATAATGCACTGATTTGAAAGTTTTAGACAATAATGTCATATTACGTTTAGAAAGTATGATTGATAGAGCAAAATATTAACACTGAAGATCACCGAAGCAACATTTATAAGCCTCGCAAGTTCAGATTTTATTCTGCGTCAAACAAAGGACATGTCATTTGAAAGCAATTTATTTTTCTCAGACGTGTTAATCATTAGATATTAGTGATCAGTAGTCGCATTAAAATTCTTCATTGTGCGATATGATCCATATGTAAGATGTAATCCACATTTTTCAAGTGATCAATCAAAATCTTCAAATTAACAAAATTGCCCAGTTGGTACATCATCTTCTCTGGCATTGTTAAAATAGCCAACCATATTTACATTGTCACAGAATAGTATACGAGGTTAACATAAAAAGTCTTCATGAAAAGATAAACAGTTAGAGAATAAGTATTATAATTATCTTTCATTAATAAATTTTGCATTAAATCACGAGAAAATGATACGTCGAATAATTTTGGTATAGTATATATAGCTGCACTCGATCTTCAAATACCCGATGCACTTATAAAACGTAGTTATAACAGTAATTTCCGATCAAATTACAATATTAGATTACAATCAAGATTTTTCGATACTACGCTCAGATCTAATTTGTATCGCTATAATTATCCACTAACAAAAAAAAATAAATAAATAAACTATTCCGCTCCTATTTCTAACACCGCAAATCGCCAATATCCTGTACAAAAGGATGAATTCCAACCTTGTAAATAGCGAAATTTTCAATAATTCCGATGAATTATCAGTCCCTAATGCAGTAGCCCATTCACCAGGACTCCTTCGTGACTCCCGAGATTTATCGTAATTCGCCGATAATTCGTTCGCGCGCCGCGTGAATTACGCGCCTCTAATTACTGCGCGCGCGGCTAAATTGGAAAACCAGAAGCGCGAATAATGCCTCGCAGTCGGAATCTTATATCGGTAGCTCGTTTTATTAATCCACGCTCGCTCTCGACCGAGCCCCGAGCGAATGTATCAAACGCTTAATTAATCAATGTTTATATTATTGCGAGCGCGGGCCCATGCCCCGGGCCCCCGAGCGATGGCTACCGCGTGCTCTTTCTTTCTCTCTCTTTCACTTCTTCCTTTTCGACTCTCGTTTTCTTTGCACACGAAGCGATGGGTTCAGCTTTATGAAAGATCGCCGAGTTTATCTTTTGTTTCATTATTTATTTTGTTTAATTCTTTTTTTCTTCCTCGACGTTTATCGCGTTAACTTCTCATTCGTTATATAGATACGGTATTAACTGGGAAATGAAATTGAAAACTGTGATTATCAATGGATTATAATTACGCGGGAAAGGTGTTATTAAGTGTATTTGTCTTGTAGAGTCGTGTGTTAACTCAATTAGAATTTTTTGCATTGTCTTGAGGTTTAAATCAAGTGTAAATTATTATACAACTTGAATTTTTTGTCTTGAAAATTTATGAATATTATACCACATTAAAAAGACGTGCAATTTGTTCATAGCGGATTTAAAAATTATTAATTGCTTGCTGAGAGAAAAAAAGTAGAGCAAGAGGAGGTAGAAGAGGTAGTGCGGTCAAAGTTGCCTGAAAAAGGAATAGAAAGTGTTTCGCGATCGGCGAGGCTACAATCTAACAGAATATTACTTCTAAATCTAAATATAGAATTTATTTTTTCCATATTTTAGTATCTATTGTGTTATGGATAGAATTATGATTTATTTTGGATCAGAATGTTTTAATTTACATGAATTTGACTAAGACGCCGATCAATTGGTCTATTAACAAATATATGTACGTGATTTAAGACGTGTAGGTTGTTCAGTTGATCGGTTGAAAAAAATCAGTTGTCAATTTCAGTAGCGATCGCCAGAAATCATCTGCGTTACTCCTTAATAAGAGATCAAATAAAATAGAAATTTTTCGGCTTCTCTTCCGTCCGTAAACTCCTAATTTTCTCTAAAACACATTGCTTCAAATACATTTAAATGCTAAAAATTTCATTTAGAAGACCAGGACTCTTAAATTCCTGCAAGTCACTTCTGAAATGCCCTTAACTTTAACCTTTGCTCTTCCCCGCAGTCCACGAAGATGCACCCAAGGATCAATAAGCTCAGGGGCACTTTAATATTCCATTCGTGTTTACTCCCTCGTATTACGGGAGCAGGAGCTTACCTCGTGTCTATCCGTCTTCGGCGCGTCTCCGGCCATATTTCCACTCGTTATCCGCAAATCCCACACTCGGCGCACGTCTTTATTGCCCAGCGCAGCCTCCTCCGGCCGTTGTTCGGCCCCGGCGCGCTTCTTTTTTCTCCTCCTCGCTCCGGATGCGCGGGCGCGCAGCCCCGGCCATATTCCCCTTATGGCATTGCGGAATTAATTCTTCGACGTTACGATGATGGAGCCCCGGGATCGGGGGGACGACTAGTCGAGTGATTGGCCGATGCGTCGAATGTACAGGCTGGATCCAAATAGAAATCTTCGCCTGTCTTTGTTTCGAAAGTGAGCGCGCTTTTTGCCCCGTTCTTGCCCCGCGGTGTTTGTTCTTCTAAGGAAACTTATAAAGTAAAGAGAATTCCATTATCCTTTCTTTGCGGCGGCTTGCATTATACATCGATCATTACTTATGACATTATTCGTTGCTTTTTTGCTGGCTCTTAGGATGAAATTCGAATGGCAGTGAGAACAAGCTCAAATTTGGTATATAGCTATATTTGCCTGGCTGAGTTGTATTGGGATTTTATAAATGTCTATAGTGATAAATTTAAATGTGCTCTTGAATCATTAAAATTATTATAGATAGATCATTTAGTAATTTTATGATTTAGTCAATTTTTCAGATTATTAATACAATTAATAAATTTTGCGGAAAAGTGCAGATAAATCACATTTTATGCACAGCTTCACGCACACTTGTATTCCACTTGCATCGTACGATACATTTGTTAATCTTTTATTCTTTTTTTTTTTTTGTAATACATCAGTGTTGGTCCCGTAAAATCAGAAATGGTTCGAAATTTAGTCTTAATATAAATCCAAACGTGCTAAACTATCCGGGTTAATTTTAATGGTGTACCCATGTAGAAATCTATTATATAATTCTGCAACCGAAGGTATTTTTTATTATTTATAAAACTGTTAAACCACCTACAGTTTCTTTAAATTTTTCTATTTTATTATTCATTCGTGTAATTTACTTCTATTATGAAGAGATTTTAGTACAATTTAGTATATTTATAAAAAGAAAGAAAGAAATAATGGCAATTCGATTGATCTGGTTTAATTACGGAAGCTTGTAGCCCATTTCGAAAAACCGTCAACAGCAGCTGTCACCCCGTAGAATTTGTGTTGCGGCTTTTACGATCGTTGTATAAAATTTTGAATGCCTTTTTTCCTTCGTTCTCCGTATTTTTACGACTGGCAATCAAAACTTTTAGAAGGCACTTTTATTACTTTTGATTGCACAAAAAATGCATTACAAAGTGAAATTATCGTTTGTTTCTGCGGTAGCCTTCTTCGCTAATGACGAAACTATTTTTTGTCGGTAATTTATATATGAAATTCAAATTTCAGATCTTTTAATTCATTTTAACTACTGTAAAACCTTTAGATTAACCTAATTCTGAAATCGCAACCTTGTAAACTTTAACGAACGGCTAATCTATAACAAAGGAAACTTTATCTTTATTATTATCTTTAAAAAAAAGTCTAATGTGTACTCTTAATTTTACATTGACGCAATAGGCAAAAAAAAATCTAAGCGATAATCGATTATTTCGCTGAAATTAGTCTGAAAAAAAAAGTCTGCTGACTTAGAACAGAGCTTTGATAAATGCCTATACTTAAAAACCCAGTAATTACAATTTTTTACCTCTTGTTTATACATTACCTTAATTTCTTCGTAATACTTTTTGTCGAATCAATTATTTTTTACGCGAGATAATCTTCTAATGTCCGTGAGTCAGAAACCGTCTGAGGAATCAAAGTAGATGACTCGTCGATCAATGTTACCTCATGTGAATCACTCGTGATGTCTATTTATGCATGTACAGATACATGGGATCGAAGTACCAGGAAGTGAAATACTCGATTTCTCGTCTGACCATTTGAGCGGGACCACTAATAATATTTTGATACTACATGCGCGTTGCATTTTCATTGGACTTTTAACACCTGAACGGCAAAGCCAATTATTAAATATGGATTTTGCTATTTTTAACAAGAAGCGCGTAGAAGCATCGATTAACTAAGACGGTTTAAAGTACTTTTCTGATGGTTATACTTTAAGGAACAGTTAAATCATGATTGTTTTGCAAGTTTAAATGGAACGAAATAATTCTAAATCAATACCGTTATATATAAATATAAATTATCCTTTGGTATGAATTTTATTATTATTGAATGTTTGTTCATAATTATTGTTTATATTTAGGGTATTCGAGAAGCCCCAGCCAGGCAAGATAACTGGAAATTTTCAAGTGCCTGAAGAAAAGTTTTTTAAGCTTAAGAATTTTTCCAGCGTTGTCCAGGATTTAACCTGAATTTTATCTTGCCTGTCATTCTCAAGCTCGTTCGAAGATCAATTTGTATTTTAATAAATAGGACTGCTAGTTTTTTTTTTAAGTATGACAAAAATGCCAAAGAACTAACATAAAAGACCTTTAGTTTTATCCAAAAACTTCTCTACACTGCACCTAAAGTAGTGACTTCCATTATTAATTATGACATTTTTGGCAAATCATTTAATTTATTTAAATCATCTGAAGACTAATTAACATGGATGTTTTTTTTCTACCAAAAATTAATATCTTTTTTTTTAAATCAGGAGTAAAAAAATAGACATTTATAAGCCAACAACTAAAGGGGTCCATTCAACATGACCTTGAAAATGAAGGTCAAGGTCAAATTCAGAGTCATTACGGAGTACACTTTTGGAATACCCGTACTGCAGCTCCATAACCTACCAAGATAATATTTATTTACATCTAAAATTAATATCTTTCTTTTACTACAGTTGCTCAGGCACGTAATTTTTAGACTCGTGTGTAAGTTCGCGAATCCGGTAAGACAAAGTGCCCCGGAGCTTTGCTGAATGCGGGGCCTCGAAGGCATAGTGTGCTCGGACGACACGCACACACCCGCGCGCGTGTTTTCGGTATTACGCTCGATTTCGCGCTAACGTCGCGTATTTCCTCCGATAGCGATCGCCCCGCACGTTTTGCGTAATTTATTCTCATTTCAGCGGTGAATTATGCCTCGTGCCGCGTTTTACGAGCTTTTTTTCTGCCGAGCGCGGCGCACCAGGCCGCTGTTGATGTTTCGACAATTAAAAAAGGTCGTTTTGGATTACGGAAATTTAAGAGGTAACCCGCTGCCATTTGTTAATTATCGATCTGATAGCGAGAACATCAACGATTATTATCGCCGGTTTAAATTATAACTCGAGATGAGATTTCCATCTTAATTTAATTAGCTAAATTAGTTTTTTATTATAATTATTACGGATACTTTATGTAAGTATACGTTTCTTTAAATTCATCTCTGGTGTGAAGAAAAAATTTCTCTTCTTTCAAAGCGTACGTCAATTAAATATCATTATCTGAGCGTCAGTAAGTAGCGGGAAGATAGAAACGTTTAAAAAAGGTTCAAAAAGAACGTTGAACATTGAAGATCAACATTGACGTTGATAAAACATTGATTTAGCTTGATTTTCAATGTTTAATTCAACGTTTCCCGAATATTCGTTGTAAATCTTGATTTTCAATATTCAACGTTGATTTTGGATGTTCAACGTCCCTTTTCAATGTTGATTTCAACGTTGATTTTCAACGGGCCTGGTGGAAACTAGAAATCGTGAAATCAACGTTTAAAATCAGCGTTCAACCTTGGAAAATCAACGTTGAATATTGAAAATCAACTCTGAAAATCAAGATTTACAATGAATTTTCGAGAAATTTTGAAATAAATATTGTAAATCAAGCCAAATCAATGTTTTATCAACGTCAATGTTGATCTTCAATGTTCAACGTTCATTTTCAACCTGTCTTCTACGTTTCTATTTTCAACTGGGCTACAATATCGGTTACTAAAAAAATATTCCGTGAAAAATCGCGATTCTATCTATGCACTGCACGCATGCAGCCCCATAAAACGAATCGATGAATCTCTAAAGTGAAAAAAAAAATTCAAGTACGCCCCACAATGGCGGTGTAATTCCCTACCGATGGTCCGCGCCTTAACCGGCGTTTACGGCATTATCGCTCGGCCTCCGCGCATTATAATTGCGCGTAATTCAAGCCCCCCGGTCAGGGGCGATACCCCGCCGCTCTCGGCTTAGCCGCGAATCGACCGGTTAATAAGTATTTTCGCGGCAATCCGCACTTGGCGACACGCCGCCCGTACTCTCCTTTCTATTTTTTTTCTCTTCCTCCCCGGAAACGCGCGTTTCTCCTCCCCCATACCCGCGCCTCCGTTTACGGCTAATAAGAAGCGGTTGCGCGGCGATTTTTCGACATTCCCGCGGGGAGGCTGTAAAACGAGAGCTCCCAGGAGTTTATCTGTGCGCCGAGGCGCATTACGATCGCGCGGCAACTTGTAGGTGGGTATCGAGTGAGCGCACCATTTATAAGTGAGCGCGACTTTTTGCGTTCGCCACGCGGATAGATGAATGGGTTCACTGCGCGGAGGATTTTATTGCTCGGGCATTAAATGGCGAATTTGAAATTATGAATTTTAAAGCTCTCCGGGCTGCACGAGATTATCTAGTTAAAGTTAATGGCCATTGATTAAGCCTTTGAAAATCAATGTTGCAAATGTGCGATGTTTAGCCTTTACGAGCTTCTCGTTAAGCTTAAAACTTTATTTCGAGGATATAACTTTTTGTCAGGGTTAAATTATTGATCTCTGAGATACGCGCAGCCCGCGAAGAGCTTTTTTTTGAGAAATTAACAGCAGTGTGTGAATTAAAATATATAGGTAATTTATAAATCTGTAAGTAAAGTAGATATACGATTTTATTATGAGTATAGTAAAATATTTATGACCTTATCGATTAGAAAATGAATTGCTTTACAGGTGGACTTTTTGAATCCCTTGATGAATCTACTTTGCCATCTTGAGAATGTAGCGTTAAGAAATTTCTTTTATAAAGAATAAAATAAAAAAATCATAAATTTGCTATATGTTTATATATTTATAAAATACATTGGTCACACTACAGGTATATTTTATTATTCAGTGTACCGGATTGTTTCCATTACTGGAGTAAAAATTATTATTTCTATACAAAATTTGGTTTATAGCTACATTTTATTACTAGGACGATTAACGGATTAAAAATGATTATAAATACTCGAAAATTAATTTAAAAAATAATAATAATTTAATGAATGATAAACAATACATTTTATTAGAGGAAGTTACGTGCCAATAAATTGGCTCAAAATATTGTTTCTGTGTTAACAAATAAGTATATGTATATATTTCATTACGGAATTGGTCTAACTGCAAATCTGACTAGATTTACTTAGCTTCTACTTAATTTCACCTAGAGCGACTTAACCTGGGAAAAATTTATATTGCACTGAAAATATAATTAGCGACATCTCGGCAATTATGATGAAATTTCTGTAATCCAGCGTCTAATAAAGACCGTAATCACGGAACCCGCGAGCATATGTACAAAACCCCAATATCTATACGCGAGAATCGTGCAAATTGTTTCGAGACCCTCTTCATCGAGCGGAGGTATAAGCCCCGATAATCCCGATAATCATCTTAATATTTGCTCTCTCACTTGCCTCCCCGCACACCTATACTTACGTTGCGGAGGTAAGGATTTTTATTCGTCGCAGCCTGGGCTCTGTGCCCGCATCCGTAGAAATTCATTTTGCGCGCCGATCGAAGGACGTGCACAGCGCGCGGCCGATCGGTCTCTCTCCTTCTATATCTCTCCTTCTCCCTCGCTCGACCTTCCAGAGGGGCTCAATTGGAGACGGAGATCGCGCGAGATATTCCCCGGGTATCGGCGCGCGATCTCTCGGCTCCAGGATGGAACCGTTACATTCCGCGAAACAAGAGAAAGTAGGAGGATCGAAGACGAGCATCGATCGGTGTACGTCGTCACTTTTTGCCGGTGTTAAAGGGCGAGGTACCCAGCTTAATTGTATTAATTTTCGGATTTTTTTTTTCTTGTTCGTCAATTAAACGCTGGTGCTTTAAATTGATTTGATTTAATGCTTCGTGGGTGTTTTCTTCAACGCTCAATTAATAAGGATGCGATCGGTATAGTTTTATTTATTTATTTTTTTTTTTTTAACTACAGTGCAAAGAAAGATAGATATAATCAATATAAAGAATATGTTAGCAAGAATCTCAATCTTTCATTTATTTATTTTGTAGCTGGAGGATTTGAAAAGAAACCCGTAAAAAGTTCCTAACGATTTATACCGATTTTATCTCAACACCGTAAGAAAGTGTAAATAAAAATCGATCGACCTCAGTCCACAAGCATTCTTATTAATACCTTATCCTCCTCTCATCCTTAACCAACCCTTCCTCCATTCTCACCTTCTCGACTCTTTCTCTTTCTCTCTCTTATATATACTCACAAGCGAGAAAGAGAATTACGAATAGAGAAAGACCGGGGCACCTGTAAAAGGCGCGGTCAGGTGCACGAATTAGCGTCCCCGGCGATATTTATGGCGAGCTCGGCAAGTTTTTTTTTTTTTATTTTTTTTTTTGTTTTTAAAAAAGCCTAATGAGAGATAGATCGGCCGTCGCTTCCTCCAGAGCGGGCGGCCCGCTAGAGGGGGCACAGGACGGTAGGAGCGATTTATGCGCTCGGACTTCTCTTCGCGCTTGCAAATCCGATTGTTTCCACGCATCCGCGGCGTTTTAATGGTGCGCGCGACGGCCGAGGAGGCCCCGGCTGCAGCGCGCGCTTATTAAATGACTGCCGGCGCCATTCTTTTGCCGAAGCGCTTTGGCGAGACGCTGATTAAAGGGGAGCAGCGCGCTACGGTCGAGGGTAGCGAACGTCCCCCCTTTTGAGCGTCGCCGCGCGGAGTGCCGGTGAATGGAAACCGGCAGGTTTATGCGACATTTCCACGTAGATTGCGGGATTTTTCACTGGTGCTTTTTAACGATTTCGCGGGGGAATCGTACCCTTACATGGCAGTTGAAGATTCAATAAGATGCTTCAAAAATCGCACGGAGAGAAATTTTCTAGAAAAAATTACAATATCTGTCCCATCGGACAATTTGAAAATTCTTTAAAATTTTTTACTTGTAGATTTTAAGTTAACTTTAAGTTTATTTAGTTTTAGTTTATTATATAAGCTTTCTTTTGTACTTAAGGACTCTTAGTCCGTTTAATTATTAAATAAATAAAAATAAATAAATATACTTATAGTAAAACGCGAGTCACAGACTAGCCAAATGAAAAAATTTACCAGACTGGCGAGCAAAAACTATTAGAGTTGTAGAAAAAATTACTAGAGTTATAGCAAAAATTACTAGATATATTGCAAAAATTACTAGAGTTACAGCTAAAATTACAATACTGCATAGTAAAAATTAGTTAAAGTCTAGTGATTTTTGCTCGCCAGTCTGGTACCTTTTTTCATTTGGCTAGTCTGTGAACCACTTACAAGTTAGTATTGTAATTTTTGCTGTAGATTTATCGCAATGTTTGCATAAAATTTCTATCCGTGAAAAGATCTTTCGAAAGCGTGTGCACTTGTGCAAGTGTATAAGATATATAATTGTGTATCAAGAATTTGTATGCAGAGATCTCCAGCCGATCAGTGAAATCGCACAAACAAAACTAAAAAGGAGTTATACGAATTTAAATAATCGACGTGTTTCTTTATGGAGACGTAAAGTAGTATTAATCAAAAATTGATGAATTTTTATGACCATTCAAATATTGTAAATTTCAACTAAGTCGGACAACTTAGCAGATTTACGAGAAATAAACTATTTATAGGCTTCCAAATGATATTTTACGATCTCCCCACGAAACACTATTGCATCATCTAATAATTTAACTATAAGAAAGAAATTTTTTTTTTTTCAGATATTTTAGAACGTGCAAAAATTATCGTATAAGAAGAAGCTCGCGCCCGAATCGCTCAGCCGTAATTAACGAGCACCGGCTTATGATTAAAAACTCCGCATCGAAAAGCAATGAGCCGGCCAATTGAGTTATGCCGCGGACCGATCGAAGGAATTTGCATTCCATCGCCTCGCACCTCCGTACGGCGGAAGAAATAGTCGAAATAGTTCACTCCCCGGCGCAGATTACTTAATCTCGCCACTTAACTGCCGCGCGTATTCCATAGCGATCTCTCCGCCGGCGAGAAGGGGATTTTCGCAAATTAATCCCCGCAACGAAAGTTAGGAGTCGGACGGGCGCCGATTCCCCCCCTTCCCCGCCGCTCCTTTATGGCACTCGCATTAAAGCTCGCGCTGGCGGTGAGAGCGGGGGAAAAAAATCGCTCGCGCCTCACATACCTCCATAAACAAGCTTTTAGAGTCCCTAAATCAAGGCCCCGCTAAGCCGCGCCGCTGTTAACGCACGGACGCGCGTTTTCTATTTTCGCTCGGCCGAGGAAACTCGCGCAGTCTAGTTTCCTGTAACCCTTTCGCGGGAGGAGTGTGCCTGTACGCGGATCGGTCGAATTGCGTGGAACCGTTCATCGGATAGCGGAATTGGCCGGTGCAAGTGCAAGGTGAATAACTCCTGAAGCTCGCTAGACTAAGTAAATATTAATTAAAGAAAATATTTTTAATGCGAGATTTAATATTCTTTGCTTTTTTTGTGTGTGTGTTTTCTATTAATTATTGAAATCGAATAATGGGGACGAATAAACGGTCAATTGAATTAATCAGGTGCATCTTGATTTTACAATTGGACATCGATTGGTTTTAATATACAAAATGAATCGTAATCAATTCGAGAATGGATCTATTTTACTTTAATTGAATTCGATTTACAGATACAACTTTAAATTTTGGTCGATAGGGAAATATGATCGATTATTATTGACAAAGTTTAGTGAGTTTCAATCGGGTTTTTATATTAAATTTTTTTCTAATTGATTATATGAAATGATTTTAATTGATTAAATAAATGGCCATTTTTTTAACAAGCTATTAAATGGGCCTAAAATGTTAAAAAAATCATTTCATATGGGACAAAACTAGACGATTTCTACCAGGGTAATTATATCAATTATATAATTATTTTCTGAATGTCTATTCTATACACCTAGTGTGAAAATTTTGAGGAAAGTTGGATACATTAATAAATAATGAAATGCTATTCAATTTATAATGAATTCAATCTAACTGTTTCCAATTGTTCTTTACACTGAAAAAAAATGTTACAGATCCAACTAAAAATGTTGGTGAAAATTACATACTTACAAAATTATTTTATTGATTTAACTAAATATTTAGTTGAATTAACAAAATATTTAATTAAAAATCGATCTAGTTAAATATTTTGTCAACTAAAAAAAATTTTGGTTGATTAAACTAAATCTTTAGTTAAATAAACTAAACAGTTTTGTAAGAAGAATTTTAATTGAATTTTAACGATCTCCAACATTTTTTTTTCAGTGTAATAATCGTCTATCTAGGATACTCGTATCAAAAAGCACGATTCATTCCAATAAATTTTTATTAATCGGATTCTATTATTTCAATTAATTGTCACACTAAAAATTAGTTTACGTATATAAATAAAAAAAAAACTGAAGATATCTAGTACACACCGATTTCATTGAAAAAAGTTTATCACCCATGCTATAAAGAAAAATGTTTTACACGTTTAGTATAGTAGGAATCAATGCAAATAAACGCTCGGCCGCAGAGTAGTAGAGTCGCAAAAAGAAGCAGCGATTGAAATGCCGACTTCGGTAGTGAGTAGGACGATTCGCGCCATGTTCGTCATTACAAGCATCGATTAGCACTGGTCTGGTTTATTAATTCAATTGCTAAACACGTCAACTGGCCGTCACAGGCTTCTTGCTTGATCCGCGGCATTTTATGCATGCAACGTTCAGCTGCTGCCACGGTGAGAAATTCTCCAAGGCTCTCTTCTATGTTAATCGACAAATAAAGCATCATCGATAAAGATCAAAGCGCAGAATTTTAATTAATTGACTTTTAGAAGAAACTTAATTACCTCCAAAATAGAGGTAAAAAATTAATTATAAACGCACCCACTATAAATACACGATTTTCGCGTATATCCGCAGGCAATTCAATTATTACATCGAGCTTTAACGAGCCTTAGCATATAATTGGATATCGAAATACCGCTACGCGTGGAAACTATAATCCTCTTAAAACCCTCGAAGCTAAATACAAACTAACGTAATCCGCCGGTAATCCAAATTTACATGGGCCGCCTCGAAAAAGTGAGTAAAGTGTACCCGACGCGGCCTGGTACGAGAGGTTGAGAAGACGCAGGCGCAACTCGTCGGCGAGCCGTGGTGTGTAGCCCCGGTCGCTCGGGCGCGATACGCGCTCCGCATTGATATTATTTCATTAACTTTTTTGCGACGCCTCGCCTCCGGGCGATTGCGCGTCCTTCCACCTCGGTATATTGGCGGCGTAGCCGCCGCCGCCGCGTCATCCTTCTTCACTTTCTTCACCGCTGTTTTATCCTCGTTTCTTCGGCGCTCCTTCCCTCGCGAATTACTCGACAAGTTCCTTCGTGAAAGTTTTACTGCGCTAAGGCTGCGGCTCCTTCTTTGCGCCTCGGACGTTTTTGCCGCGCGTGTCAATATCTTTTATTAAAGAGGGGAGAGATTTTCGTTGTCCGGATTGGGTCTTGGGAAAACGTTGGGAGAGGAGTAGGTGGAGTGTGCGTTGACTAATTAATTAAATGTGTGTTATTGATTTTATTATACATAAGGTGAAAATAAATTTCTGGGTTTTATGTAAGTATAGATGGGGTGAGGTGGATGAGAGAATTAATATTGTTAATGTGAATTTTTAAATTCTTCAAATTTTTTGCTCCAGGAAAGCGTGGACCGGATTGATTATTTTTAGTTGAAAAAAACTATCCGCATGAAATGAGTGGCGCTGTAGCTTCTGCAGTAGTAAAGGCGGCGATGTGCTGGTGGATTTATGAGGGTTCGCAAATTTATTGCTCGCGTCTGAGTGTAAGAACGGTAGGATCTGGAAAATGTAGACAAGAAACATGTTTTTCTTTTATTGATGTTTTTTTTTTCCTTTTTTCAAATTGTTGCAAGAATTGAGTACCTACATACATTGGGCTGCAATGCCACTGTAGGTGCGTTTCATTGCATCAACTTGTGTCGCCCATAATTCAAGGTTCATGAAATTTGTGCTTCTTATGTGAACTAATTTTTACTCATTTTTTCAAATTAAGATGATCGCTAACTCAATTCAAGTCTAATTTTAATTTAATCTAATGATTATAATTTGATTGTATATTCTAATAATCTTTGAAACATATAGAGGCTGAAAGTGTTGTAATTAATTAATACAGAAAAATTAATTAATACACTGAGAGAAAAATTTGGTATAATATTAAGTGAATATTTACTTCAATAGTACTTGTTAAATATTTCTTTGAATCAAGCAATTATTTTTTTTTAAACTACTTAATTTATTTAGAAACAAATAAATTCATTTAGTTCTAATGAAATATTTAGTTGATTCAAAGAAACATTTAACAAGTACTATTGAAGTAAATATTTATTTAAAATTACCAAATTTTGTTTTCAGTGTAGTATACCTAATATTGATTTACAGTACCTATAATTACATAACTAATCTTGATCTCTGTTATCTAATCTAATATGTTCTATTAGCATACCTAATGTTCACATAATAGTACAACTGATCTGCCAACATTTCTTTATTCTATAAGACGACGTTTTGACTACATTTTTTCTAGTAGTCCCTTTCAAGTATAAATTATCACCGACATGATCTAAAATAATTGAATGTTGTAAAACAATTTGTCATTATAACGCCTATGACTATACTTACAAGAGATATTTAATGGTTTATCTGCTGTTGATCTGAGGTACCTAATGCTGACCTTAAACTCAGTACACTTTTCAAGTAAATAACGATAATTACTTCATTATTCCTCTTAAAACGTACATGATGCTCAACAATTTTTGTTAAAGAGAGCTTATCACAAACCTCATCAGTGCAATTACTTTTGATTTACTCTCCGAGATTTTTTTGCAAAAATTTAAGTGCTTACTCGTGGATTGTGGGCTGATCGGTTTCCGCGAGCTGAAATTACATCTGCTAATTCGACGTCCCTCGCGTCCTTCTTCCCCAAGTAAACCACGGGAGACTAGCGAGCGCACATTTCACGTGGATCGAGCCGTATCTTTTCGCTTGAACGTTTTTCGATGGATTCGCATGGGTCTAGACGTTTACCGGCGAGCGTGAGAAGTTTCGGCAGCCAGTGGCTCTTGGCGACCTCTAGTCCGTGCGAAAACCTACGATTCAATAGTATTATTCTCGGTGTATGTGATTTTGGGTTGGTTTTTGACATTTTTACTGGGATTAGACCGAGGTTCTTTGAATTGAATTTTAGAGGACCTTAATGATAGTTCAAAGAAGTACTTACTACTGTGATAATAGCGTCCAAATTTGTGTTTAGTCCAACCAGTAATTTGGTAGCTCGGATACATTGTACGCCTCGTGTCAAGCTTTCAAAAAAAGTGCCATTTTTTTTTGGACTATCAGTTTTGATATATAATTATCTTTGAAGAAAAAAAATGTGTGAAAAAAAATAGTTCACTAGTAGGGTTTCTAATTACGATAAACGGTAAGGATTCAACTAAAAGAATTTTTCTTTTTCTGCTTACAAGTAATACAATAAATTGAATTCGTCTCTGACCTTTACAAACACACGATAAGAACAATGACGTTATTGCAAGATGTAAAAAATATTTCCAAGTTGCATGGGAGCCCTCGCGGAAGTCACGCGTGTTAAATAAATCCCCAGGTTTTTCCCTGCTTTCTCTCGGTTCAATTTATCGATGAAAGAAAGCGATAAATTTTTATTCGACAGTGAATTGGGGGACAGTGCACTTTTTTTTCGATAATTTAACTACCCAAGCGAAAAAGTCAATAACTTTACATGGTTTTTACTCGTACATAAATTGTTCAATACCGAGAGAAGAGCTTTATAATCGCTACCGTTTTTTACAATTCCGCCATAACGCGATCTGCTCCTCTTTTAATGGATCAATTACTGTTCCAAGTATACGTGACAGAATTATCGAATCACCACTTTTCGGCAGTCGATCCAATTCGTGTATAATTACTTAATGTATTTATCAAAGTGAATGTGGAAACCAATTTTACGGTGCACGAATGATTTAATATCTTCTTCTTTACTGCGGCAATGGTGTGGGGAACAGTTTTTTAAAAAAATTATCCATAGTCATCAATTTTTTAATCCTTTGAGTAAAAAACGCATTTACGAATATTGATCTAAGCAACTTGCGATTTAAAGAATATGTATCCTTTATTATTAAAAAAAAAATTATAGCAGGATGTTGTGAAGCATTTTAAAACGCAATTTAGTTGGTTATGGACAAACATCCGGTAAAAAATTCAAAAACATTCAAAAAATAAACCGAACTGATGCAAAAATTAAAAAAAAATAATTCGAACCTCAACAATGAGAAACGCAAAGAACGCGCGAAACGCGGATTTTGCTTTTATTCATTAAAAAAAGATAATACCACATAAATATTTTTAATAATGACATCTAGCTATCGAAAATTCCCTTAGATCAGAAATAATTTAGATCGCGAAATTTACAAAACCCGTTTCATCTCACAAAAAAGCCACCAAAATCACGCGAAGCGATACAAGTGACTACATCGTAAATAATTATGATAAAGTGACACTTATCGATCAAAGCTGAACGTCGATCTTGGCGCGTTCAACCCCGAAAAAGGAGGCACTCAGGGCAACGTTTACATAATTTTTAACGAGCTCGTCATAAATAAATCGCCGCTTGTCGCGACTCCATCATAAATTCCTCTTCCCGGAATCATTAAACGCCGCATCTGGAGACGGATATTTCTTCTTTTTTTTTTTTTCAATACATCGCCGATCCATCGTGTCATATGAGTTTCTCGCGAAGTCGAGGAAAAAGGCCTGGTCTCGGTCGCGAAGGGATCGGCGCGCGCAAAAAGGCAGCCGCGCCTGGGCGTAATCGCCGCGGGCGCGTACTTTGGTATTCGCGCGGCGGACACGTGTCGATCGCGCGACCGGCCGATCGAAAAGCAATTTCTCCCCGGGCCGCCTCGTACCTTTTTTTTTTACCGGCAATTTTTTGCGGGCCATCGTGAGTTTTGCCGGGGCCGAGGAAGGAGGCCGCCGAGCGCACGCCCTTGTGTACACAGACACGTAGGCGTCAGCTGCTCCGAAAAATAATTATGGAAAGCGCAATTTCGAGCGGTGAAGTGTACTCGTCCCTTTTTTTTTATATATACTTGCAGGTTACTTTGAGAATGATGGCCAGAGAATTTTGTCACTCGGTGACAAAGAAAGGGCGTTTTACGTTTGACGAGTTCGTGATAACTGTACAATGAAACGAATGTTTAGTAAAAATTACTGTACCATCTGGGAAAGTAGTAGCATAATTACCATAATTTGTAATGAAATTTGTCAAATATAATTGTAAATTTTTTTATTTACGTTATACAGTAAATTTTACTATAAATATAGCAATTTTTTCAGAATGTCATAGTCTGTAGCTACTTTCAAAGACAGTATAGTAATTTTTACGTGAACATTTCTCTGAGTGCAGTTTCGAGACTTCAAGTATAATGGGTACTTTTTGAATAATTTAATTGTTAGAACACTGAATTCTGACAATTTGATTTGTAAGCACATTTTTAAGAGCGGTAAAATTCAATCGACGATTCATAAAAAAAAAATAGTTTATAAAAGCAAAAGTAACATGAGAGAGCGATGGCCTAATCATTAACTATGATTACTATGATATATAGTAAGAGCTTTGTAATACGCTTTAATTTCGGTTATAGTCTTAGCCCGGCAGATCTTGTAAGCAGGTAGACCTTCTAGGCACATTTAATAAAGAGCATATTCTAATGATTAAATGACGTATTAATTAATATTGATTTAATATTCTACACCATTATCCAATATTAATTTTTTAAATCATCGTGCTTATGAAACCAGAAATAGAATCGTAACCCATAAAAATAAATTTTAAATATTAACATTATAAAGATTACAGGAGTTATATCACAAATCTGAGAGATAAGCTGGACGAAGTTAATAAGTAAAAAAACTAATGATACAATTTTTTAAAATAAATTAAAAGATGATACCAATAGAATCGCGAGTAAAGTAAAAGGATACCTAAAGGTGGGGTGAAAATACCGATGTGATACATATACGTGTGGAAGAGAAGTTAGAGAGGGGTCAGGTTGGAGGTCATCCCGGAAGTGTGATATATCGCGATTTCTCTCCCGCTACGTGGTAGAAGAAAGATCGCGGCTGAGCATCACATATCGCGGACACTCCCCGCGGCAGCTTAAATGTATTTCGGTCAGTCCCGAGCTTCCTCCTTCTCCTACTCCTCCTTCTCTTTTTTATGGACGTACGAAAATATTATAAGACTCGTGTATTAAAAATCCTGTTCTAGATTGATTCTCCTTTTTCCACACTTATTTTATGGATTTATCCATCTAGTGGAAATTTATAAAGATAATACCATGAGTAATCATGATATCTAAGTATTATCTTACTGTGATATTGTGGTTTTTCGAAATTTTTCAAAATGATGTTTATATACACGCAAGTATAACAGTTTATTGTACATCAGAATTTTTAACAAACGCACGAGAACAATTATGAAATTGTGTTTAATCCTTATAACTCCTCGTAATCACGTGTCCGTTATACAAACTCATCAACGGAATGGCGATAACAAAAAAAAAAAAAAAATAAAAATAAGAGTCAGAAGCGCACCACCCAGGGAAAATTACTTCGGAAGACTAATCGTTAAGTGAGCGTATCGGCTCCGAGCGCACAACAAAAGTCCGCGACGCTCGGGGTGGGCCGAATATGAAAGGCACCTGCGGTAACGGTACGCGGTAATTGGGTCCTTGATCTCTCTCCTCGCGAATTCGCGGGCGAAGGCGGTGCCCGGCGCAGGCACACACTCACGCGCGGCTGAAAAAAAGTGAGAAAAATAAGCGACACCTCGGCGAAGGCTGCACACGCGGGATCGAGGGAAAGGTTTTTCAAGAAGTAGGCCTGTGGGTGGAAGAGATATTCAGCCGGCGATTCTCGTAAAAATGTCCTGGATCTCACGCTTACATCAGCGCTTAAACGCGGAAAAGTAGGCGCCCAGGAAGCCTTATTAACGAGTGTTGACGGCGAACGAATTGGCTGCGAATGTTAAATCTGCACCGCCGAGGAATTTCGGCTGACCGCAGGCGCGTCGCGCGCTTTGTAAGGCTTGGGATTCAATAACCGTTACGATTTTAAGCGAATAATCGTAATAAAGCGTATTATTAAACAAAATATAAACCTTTTTGACACTAGCTAAAGATGTAGTTGCGTGTAATTTTATCTGGAATTCTACATCTCTATTAGTAGTCTATATATTGCTTACACTGACATGAGAGAAATGTTTTAGTAAAAATTACAATGTTTAGTAAAAATTACTGAACTGTTCGGGTACCCAACTGTTCGAGAAAGTGGTCACAAACCGACTTTTTGAGAGAAAATAATAAACTTTTCCGAGAACTTTTCAGTAAAATTTGCCAAAAATATAGTAAAATCGCTCAAATATGACACTTCTGATTCGTCACTTGATGTGTTCAGGAGTGATATTTGTTCTACGTTGGTAAAATTTGTATAGAGTTGGTGTTAGTATAAGTTAATTTAGTAGGATGCATTATTCTTATCTTACGACTGATATGTATAATAATTTTATATACAAGGGATTGAGTCCCGTTTATGACATGAAATAAAATAAAATAAAATTTTGCCAGGTAGTATTGTAATTTTTACTGCATTTATGGCAAATTTTGCTGAAAAGTATAGTAATTTCTTTCGAAATATCAGCATATGATTGCTTCCTCAAACAGTTTCGTAATTTTTACTAGACTATTTTTTGTAATCTTTACTAAAACATTTCTTTCAGTGTACAAAAAATTGAATAAAACGACAATTGTTGCTTGGGAATCGTTACCGAGCTTTAAATTTCTCTATAAATCATTTTATTGAATAAGCATATAAATTGACGCTCTTATAAGTCGCTTCAATCTTTGCCGCATAAATCCCATTCCTGTTCCTCCGCGACAAATGTCTTAGCGATTTAAAATGCAAACAGAAGTCGCTCCAGTTGACACGGCTCTTAACGACTTGATAACTCAAGCGCAGCATTTTTCACAGTCGAATATTTTAATATAAATGAAGGAATTACGGTGCTCGCGAAAACAAGTACCGATTTAACGAAGACTTAATCAACGAGCAAATCGTTCAAGTCGACAAATTGTTGGCTCGCGACTTTCAGTGCGGCGCTAATTCTCCTCCAAGAAGTGTCGAGCGAGCGTTTCTCCTTTGAACTTTCAACTGCTGCGTTTTTCCTCAAAACCCTGCCAGGTCGGCCGCAAAAAAACCGGCTACTCTCGCTCGCCTCTCCCACTGCACTCGAGCGTCCACGTCGATGGGATTTGCGAGAGATCGGCGCTGTTCCCGGAACAGAAGCCCGCGAATCGCGGCGCAACTTTTCCGCCGGCGCAGCTAAATACGGCGCGAACTCCGGCCTTCCGGGAAGCGTTGGCGGAATTTTTCTCCTTCAGGAGCAGAAGAAACGCTACGGTGGCGGCAGGGGTGCGGGAAAGAGCCGTGCATGGAATTCTCTGATAGTTAATCGGCGAATGACGTATTTGGTATTTTGCTTTTAAAATCGACTAGCGTGGGATACTCGATTTTAAAATCAAATGCCAAATGGGAGACTGATTGAAGAAAGATTATTCAAACAGTAGTATATAGTAATCTTGGGATGTCTTACTTTTTAAGAATTTTTAATAGACGTATATATCGTGTAATGTTTACTAGAGGTTACACAGCAATTTTTACAATGAGGTTAGTAAAATATGCCCGGATGATTATATTTTAATAAAATTTATTAAAATAAGGCTAGTAAAATTTGTCCTAAGTTAAGTCTAGTAAAAATAGTTCCCGCGTCGTTAGGATAAAGTTTATACGAAGTTCAGATTAACGCGGCCAATGAGTCTTTTCCAAATCAATGAATGTTTTTTTCAACATTTTAAAAAATAAATACAAACTGCTCATACAGTATTACAGTAAGTTATTTAATTTGTGCATAATCTTCATCTAAAGTTCATACAAAAGTGACGAGAATTTTTTTAAAAGCTTGGATCAATGTAGTACGAGCTTTAGATGAAGTTTTTTTACAAAATATTTTTAGTTCTTACTTTATGTTAAAATTTTTAAATGGAGGAACGTTAAAATAAAATAAGAATGAACTAGATAATCTTTATCGGTAATTTTATACATCATTTTTATATCATATTTCGACAAAATTCTAAAAAAAGTAGCTATAGTTGAGTATAGCTGCGTCTGAACTTAATACAAAATTTGAATTTCGTATAAACGTTATCCTAACATAATTTTGTATCCTCAAGTCATCACAAAAATATTGTTTTACCCTACAAATTAATTGGTACTTTTACTGCTACTTTCAGGGTAATTTTTAGTGAACTATTCTCCCCGTTTAGTAGCTGATCAATTAATTCTTTCATTTATATAAATGAACTGAATAACAAGAAAACCAACCGATCGGTTCATTCTTTATCAAAATTCACCCATGAAGATTAACTTGCGACCCATTAGTATAAGGAAACAAGCAATCTCGCCAGTTTTCTGAAAATAATGTTAAAATCGTCGATCCGCAGCGGGGCACGCAAAGCCGCAGGCCGATGAATTGAGAAACGGACGTTGAGGGCGATCAAGCGCGGCGAGGCATCGGCGGTCCCGATAAGCGATAAATCTCGCGCGGCTTGGTTCTTGTTGGGGACCCGGCGAACACGCGTGTTTATCCGTGTGTGTTCCCGCAATTAGTGTCACCTCGCTGATCGATCGTCCTCGAGCAGGGCGACAACGCGGCTAACGGGGGATCGGGGAATCTGCGAGTCGCGAGAGCAGTCAATGAAAATTCCTGCCAATTCCTCGTATTCGCCGCGTGTCTTCTTCACCTAATTGTGAGTCGTTCAGATTATTAGTTCAGATGCAAGCGGATACGTATATCTTGTTTTTAAACTATCTTACCCTGTAAGTCTGAAAGTATGAACATTCACTTTGAAAATGTGAATAGTGACATTTTGTATGTGAAAACTCACTTAGAACATGTGAATAGTGACATTTTGTATGGGAAAACTCGTCCACGTATTGTTTCTATTCACATTTTTCAAATGAATTTCACATTTACAGATTTAGAGAGTGTGTATTTGCAAAAGTATTATCTTGTTTGAATAATAAAAAACTCTTGTTCCAATTATTAAAAAGAAGATCGAAAAAAGGATTAGAGGACCCTGATAGAAAATTAATTATAAATAAATGACCAGAATAGGGTTCATGTCCTGATAATTGGTCAGCTTGTAGTTAAAATTCTGACCAGAAACTTCACATTCTTACAACAATTTCTGGTCAGAATCCTGGTTATAAAATAGGAGAGAGATGAACTCAAAATGCTGCAGATTTTATCTGAAACATTTGTCACAACCTTTCATACCGGACAGAAATATCTGGCCAATATTGAACTAAAATTAATGGACTGACCAGAAAAGATGGATAATTTTCTACAAGAAAAAAAGATACTTTGAGTTAGTCCAGTGAACAATAATTTTTTATAAAATCCTTTCAGCGAATTACACCACTGAAGTGACATATTCTCAAAAATAATTGCATCAGCACGTTTTTCCGCTGCCAAGAGTAATTTTCATTTCAACTTCGCTGAATGTCATGTTTTGACCTGGAGTGTCGCTTTATGATGGGCAAAAGTATTGAAGGCAGCGCGAAGTTTTGATCGATCGTAGCGAAACTCCTGAATATCACGATCGCGGTGTTTAACTGCCTTTCCGTTTACGGAATATTTATATTGCGATCACAGCTTTCGTGAATAATTTTCCTCAATGTTCTACGCACTATTCAAGATCTATTTTTAGCATTGAAAAACGTGTTCAAATTTCTTACTCGCTATCCACGCCTTTTCAATCGCTTTCGCATAATCCATTTCAAACTATGCAGATTTCAAACCAAATCGAAAATTTTATTAAGTAACTAAAATCCAATTCACAACTGCATATTAAAAGATCGCTAGTGCATAATCAGCTGTTCTAAACTAAAATAATTAAAAAGAAAAAGATTTTTAATTTCTCAATTAAATCGCAACGTTGAATTTCCACGAAACAAACAAACATACCCTTCAACAAATCGAGAAAGTCCAAGCCCATATCCGTACACCAGTAGAAAAGCCTGTCCTCCAGATAAACCGATCGGTCACATCGCCGGTAACCCTTCAGCGTCCCCCTCCGCGCGGCCTCCAACGACCGCAAGACAATTTGTATTTGATAACGCGCGACTGATTGTTCTCCCTCCTCGTTCCCGGGAGAGGATCGTTTGTTTACGACACTCGGCGGACGCGTTCGCCGATTGAAATATGCGATTGGTCGTCCCAGAGCGGCCCCCGGGACTACCGGTCACGAGGCGCGCGTGATGGATCGCCGCGCCTAGTAGCCGAATAAGATCGATTAGTCGAGCGCACTCCCGAGGAGATCGAGAGTCGCTCGGCCACGGAGATCAGAGTCGCCGATTAGCCGTGCTGATGCCTTTTTGCATGCGCGATCGCGCATTCGCACGGGACGTCGGGAGGATTTTTATTTTTTTTTTTTTTAAATCTGCTAAAACGCTCGCGTGTCGCTTTTGCTTTTCACTTGGCTGATTAGCGAAATTTCATTTGAAGGATTTTTCTTTCATTATTTTCATGTTGAAGTACGTCAGCAACTTTAGTGAAAATGGTTATTTTTTTCCTAATAATACATTACGTTTCCAACGATGATTTTAAAACGTTTTTCTGACCTTTTTCGGATATAAAAACATTTTGTGCTATTAAAAAATATTATTTGAAATTAATTTAAAAAAATGCTCTACTTAATTACCTTATATTTCGAACATTCTTAAACCTCTTATGAAAGAAAAACACCTATCGAACTCGAAAAACCATAGTTTCTGATCTTTTAATTTGAATAAGGGGTGTAAATATCGTTTATTATTATTAACATTAATAATTGTTACAAAGTGGTTTAAATTTTGACCATTAACTTGGGTTCACAGACAGTCTTCTGCGTGACATCTGATCGTAAAATTTCTTGGTCTTGTGGAATCGACAGTTAAACATCGGAATAAAATAAAACCGTATTGATCATCAAACGACCTTGAAAATCGTCAAGGATATAACTCGTTTGTGTGAGTGTGAAAAAAAAGTACGACAGGATGTGAAATTTAATCATAAAACTTCAATAATTCTACAATGCCTATATTTTTATACGGCCCATCGGTTCGCATTGCTTCTTGTGTAATAATATAACCCGATACATCAACGAAATTGCACCTCCTGGCAAAAATAAAACTCCCCGCGTGACCGGCATACTCATTCCCTCAATTTCATTAGATCGACCGCGCGCTCGGTTTACCCTCTTCCTCCTCCTCCTCCTCCTCCTCCTCATCGTTCGTGTGGCTCGGAGCAAAAAGTCCAGCTCCTATTGCTCCCACACGCTCGGACAAACAATAATTCTCGACAAAAGTCATTTTCCATCATCTCGCTTCTAATAATTGATCGTTGCGCTGCGCCTCCATCCCGGCATTTCGATGTACAAGATGTTATTACTCGTTCGCTCACGAAGGGAGAAGGTAGGTAGGCACTCAAGTACCCCAGATGGTAATCCGAGAGTAAGCAAGACCGGTGCACTGGGCTCCGTGTCCCTCCCTCTCTCTTCTCCACTTCTCTCTCTCTCTTTCTCTCTCTTTCTCCTCGACGCTCTCGCTCTTTCGCCTTCGGAGACATCGAGAATTCGATCTTCTTTGCGGAGGAGGAGGACGATCCTCTTTCGACCTCGCATTACGTCAGTCCGACTCGCTCGACGAGCCGCTGCTCGCGCGTTCCTTGAGCCCTTTCTCACATAGGGGAATGTTGCCCGATCAGATTACCCAATCACGCTATCTTACCGCTGATCTTCCGTTGATCTTGGCTAATTCTTTCTTACTCTCCGGCCCTTTTTCCAGCTCTTTCGGTTTCGCTTTTAGTTACCCGTCGTCTTTTTGTTTGAGATTTGTTGCTTGCTGGGGTACACTTTACAGCTGCGATATTAATTTCAATTTCTATATTATTCTACTGCCTTTTTCAGAGTTGGAAACGTCGTTACGTTGATGGCATTGTTAAAGTTTCATTAGACATTGGATATTGAGAAATTATGGTTCTTTACATTTCATTTACTTGCAAGATGGAAGGGATTTTCATCTCTTCCTCGTGATAAACAATTTAAAAAAGACTTCCAGTTCAGTCTCAATGTTTTATTTACTGTTAACACTCATATTTGCACTGTAAGTAGACTCATGATCATTTATTTGACTATAAGATTAACTCATGATCGTTGCTCAGAATGTAGACTAATTCATGATCATTTATTTGACTATAGATTAACTCATGATCGTTGCTCAGAATGTAGACTAATTTATGATGATTTCTTTGATTGTAGACTAACTCATGATCATTAATCAAAATGTAGACTAACTCATGATCATTAATCAAAATGTAGACTAAATCATGATCATCAATCAAATGTAGACTAACTCATGATTATTTTTCTGGATTATGTTAGTCTGAATCTAGACTAACCCTTTTATTTCTGAATTATATTCATCGGAATGTAGCCTAACTCATGTTTATTTTTCTGAACGTGATCTAAATCCTGTTTATTTCTCTGTTTGCGTGATTTCCAATTTCGTACTTAACACCTCAGATTTTGACAGCGCTGTTGATGCATTTTTGATAAAAGCTCCTTTTCATCACTGTAATTATACGAAATCTCATGTTGTGTACCGACGGTACGTAGATCGAACTGACCGCAGCGATTCAAGAAACTGAAATTAAATGAAGAACTAATTTCGAAAACACGAAATTGTCCGTACAAAAGTTCGCCAGTCCTGGGACAAGAAAGATTCCCACGTATAAGAGCGCATGCGAGAGGACAAAGTTCCGATCGCGTTTCGTCGCCTCTCGCTCGCCGCAAGAATCGGCATTACACTTAATTACTTTAACGAGCTACCGAATGGCCAATGGCCTGGCGCTCAGGCTCGTTTGCTCGTTTTACTTTTCGGTAGCCGGAAATCGCCACTTTTCTCTCTTTCTCGTGCGAGAGCGCGCGGCGGCTCTTTTCTGGCCCCCAGGCGACTTTTCTGCCCGCGCGGGCGAGAAGGAGAGGAGAGCCGCCCATTAAATCGAGGGAATGTTTTTATTAGGCTGCGGCCGGTCGACTCTAAAAGTCAATGATGCGGCCGAGGGAGCGAGACGGAGGAGGAAATGGAGAAACGAGGGGGGAGGCACGCTGAAAAACTAATGCGGCGAGGAAGAACCAGTAAGTGCTAACAGAATTTAATGTTTTTTTGTCGATTTACTTTCGTTTCCAGATTGTACTAACCAATCCTACAGAAAGGTACACATTGTTATAGACGTATCTATATATTACTAGTTTTTTTTTTATGGACTTTAAGATGCAGCTTGTCGTATCCATTAAACTCAATACTTTTTTTGAATGGTCTATCTTTAAAAGTGACTAATGAATAGGCGAGATTTCTTTTATTTCAGTTTGTTTTTCAAAATGGATTTGGATCAATGATCTTTAAAATTGACAGGGATGCGAATCACTCGTTAAATTGAACTGCTTAAATAATCGGGTAGAACGCGTTTGTAAAGTGCACTTTGAAACAATTCGTATAATGTCAGACCAGCGATTCCATTAAATTATACTGAATTATATTTTCAATCGGATAATACCAAGAAACGATCGAATATCGTCTGAAACAAGATCTTCACCGACCTCATGGTGAATCTTGTGTAACATATTCATTCACATTTAATGTGATTAATCATAATCACGTGATTTATAAAAAAAAAACTTTGTGGATAGTACTTTCACGTTGAAGATTTAAATTTGAATTTTCAATGATATACTAACTGTGTAGACAGACGAATGCAAAAGCAAAGTTTAACGAAAAATCTGATGAAATGTATCACCGTCGTACTGAGGAAACCGGTTTCGAGTGGTACACCCCCACAACATGTCATAAACATTGAGAAATCTGTTCCGACTTGTGTAAGTTCGTATTGATAAAAGATCACTTGCTCATTATACCGAAACCAAGATTTTCAAATCAAAATGAGCTAAAAATATTATAAAACTTGCATGAATCATTCGAAACTAAAAATTGACATTGACATAATGTCACTTCACATGAATGCCGATGACATTTAAAAAAGGCATAGAAATTAAAGAGAAGAGAAATGACACGAACTTTCTTCTCTCCTTTCATAAAGAAATACCAAGTCAGGCTTCAAGAAATATGGAATAGAATCGAATAGAATAGCCGTTTATTGTAAATTAAAATACTTACAAATTTCAATATCGTGTATAAATACATAAAAACAGTTTTAAATTAAAAATATTTGGTAAAATACGAAGATCGAAAGATCACAGCTATTTTAGAGTTATAGTAAAAAGTATTGCACTTTAGTGATATCACAGTCGTCTTTTAAATAAATAATACTAAAAAATAAAGTCGCAGTTTCAAAAGTGAGTTAATTTAAAATAACTAGAAAAAATATTAAATATAACATACTATTCTCGTCGAGTTTGATAAAAAAGAAAAGGACACTATTACACACGCCACTGCGAAGATCGTAGACCAAAAGTTGCAAGGAAACTCTGCCAAATAAAAATAATATAAACCAGCATAAAAAAAATCTATCATTCTCCTCGAAAAAAAAAAAAAAAAAAAAAACATTCGTTCAACAAACAGTGGAACGAACGAGGTACCCGCACAATACCATCGGGAAAAATAACTCCAATCCTCACAAAGCGCGGGCGTATTAAAGCAAGAGGGAGGCTGAATGAGGGTCCGCTCTGGTTCCTGGTCAAGAATGAATGTATCTGTTGCGGCCGCACACGTACACTCGCGAGCGTAATAAGAAGACGAGGAGGACGGCGGCGGGTAGGAGGAAACGATTCTTTCTCTGTCCTGCCGCTGCTTTTCGATATTTCGCTCACGCACGCGCGTACACGCGAGCACGCATCCGCGGCGTCTCTCACGCAACGCGAGTAAGAAGAGGAGAAGGAGGAGGAGGAGGTGCGCTCGCGCGAGTTCGAGTTATATCTCGGGCAAGATGTAAGCTCCTTTCCTCTCACCTGTTGCGAGGCCAGTGGTACTCCTCTCGCTCTCTTTCTGGCTGACCACAGGTGGTTGCGATCCCGTGCGTGGGAGCCGGCGTGGTGCGCTCTCTCCTGCTCTCTTTGTCTCTCGCTCCCGATCTCCTTCGGATCGACTTCGCAAAAAAGTTATCTTTCATAATGGAGATATATACTCTTCTTTTAGACTGTGCCGGTGCAATTTATAAAAACCGTGTAAAGGTTGCTCGCTGCTGGGGATTTGTAAATAATTCATAGAATGATAAATTCAAGAATCAATTATCGTTTAATGGTTTTCAATTGTAATTATTGACGGTTGTCAATGTTATATGGTATATATTGAATAACTTGTAGCGAAGGAGGAAGTAATTTTTTTTTGCGGTAGGTGAAAGAAGTGTACAAGGAGATTGTTTTTTTTTTTAATAATCAGAAGTTACTGCCTTGCCGACCACACAGTGACCCTCTTGAGAGGGAACATCAAAGGAATATTCTGAATGCCCTATTTATCGATTAATTTATTAATTTATTAATTTGTTATTGACGGTTGAAGTGTAGTATTTTTAGCATATCTTATGTTAAAACTATGATTATCGGATTATAAGGTGTAATTCTGAAATTCGCAAGAAGGATAGAAGTCCATATAATTTTTATAATTTTATTATTTTATATTTTCAATAAAACGTACTTTTTTATTTCAGGGGATAGGGGATTTAAAATAAAAAATTTTTACCTAAGTTCTGGGGTACAATCTCTTGCAAAAAATAGTTTATCCGTTAATTTTTATATCACTATATATACTCATAAATTTAATAAATCGCCTGTTGAATTTAAGCACAATTATAAAATAATACCATAAGTATACAACAAAAAGTAGAAATAAAGCGATTTCTCGAGCTTCTTCATTTATTAATTATTTAATTCTTCCAAAAAAGTCCAACTTGAATTATATTACTCTAAAAAAAAATCTAAAGTATGCAAGCGTAAAGAATAAGTTATACCTAAGATAGGGGGGACAGCCCCTTACAAAAAAAAAGTTTATCCATGATTCTCTTTACTATTACGTACTGACTGCAAAAACCTTCAAATTTTCCACACATCCGTAAATTCAATAAATTTCTCATTGAATTTGAAGCACAAGTACGCAACAACACATAATTATATCCACCAAAACCGAGAAATAAAACAATTTCTCCAACTCCTCCGTCCTTTAATTATTCAACTCGTCCAAAAAAGTCCCGCTGGAATCATTATTCTATAAAAAAAAAAGAGGACTGAAAGGAAGCGAGCGCAAAGAGAGCCAGAACTCGCTAAGGAAGAAAGAAAAGTCCAAGATAGAGCCCGGGGAGAAGTTGTCCACTCCGGGCAATGCTGGCTCACGCTACGTGAGCAGCATGCACGCACATCCCCCCGCCGTCCTATTTCACCCTGGACTCCTCGATTCTCTGTTTTGGCGCGCCTTTTTATCCGCTCCTCCACTTCCTCCTCTCCTTCCTTTTGCTCACTTCCGCGCGCTGCACGCGTCCGCGAGAAGGGGGGAAAAGGCGAGGATGACGTGCCGCTCGCGAGCCCCGCTGCTACCTGCGTATATATACGTGTGATTTGCTGAATCGCGTGTAGACGGTGCAGCGGCGAAATTTCTAGCTGGGGGAGACGGCCACTGGGATGAAATAAAAGAGCGAGCATCCTCCTTTTTTTTCGAGAGAGAAAACAAGACGACGAGGCCGAAAACACCGAACGCGATTTTTTTTTTGCCTCCGTGATGCTTGTGGTAGCTGCTGATTTGCCGACTCGAAAAGTGGCTAATTATAGGCGAATCGATTGGTAAGAGTGCTATTTAGGCGTTTAATCTATCTTCATAAGTTTACGTTGCTTTATTGTGTACTACTGCGGGATTTATTTGAAGAAGGTATATAAGGTAATTAAAATTGATTTGCCTGATCTTAGAAAATGTGTCCGTGATTCGCGAAATCTGTTTTCAACTGGTGAGTTCGCACGAGTGAAAGTGAAAATGCAGTAGGCTATATAACCAAATGAATTATGCACTCGATGCATTCTGGAAATTTTCGACACTGTGAAACATACTTAAACGCAGGTACATAAACATCAAAAGTTATTACTGATTGATAATCACATACAACCACAAAGACGACCTTCTGAAACTGCGTCATTACCTTCTTTTTCCTTCAGAATCTTATCTTGCATTTTACTTGTCTCATATGGGTGTAAAAGGTATTAATTATTAATTTAATAGTCAATAAGCTCTCTGATTTCAATTTTAAAAGTTTTATGTATGTATCAATACTTTCGGTGAACAAAAATCATTATCTCTTTACGCTTAAGTTCGATGTTCAAGATATTGCTTCCCGCCTTGTCTGAAAAATGGCTATTATTAATAAAAAAACCGTACGCTTTATGCGCACAAATGTCCACTTCCTGAAAATTTCAAGTGTTTACCTTATAATCACATGCACATAAGCAGCAACTTGTGGATACAGTCACCACAAAATTTAATTAAATCCTACAACATTTCCATTTCACTTCAAAACACCCATAAGATAAACAAAATTTACAATAAATTTTAGAAAAATTTCTGCATTCATAATCAAACTACCTACATAATGTTATCTTCGGCAACCTCAAAACGCTCAAAAATTCTTTAACCGATCCCACATTATTAGTTAATTAAGTGAAACGTCTGCTTGTCCGTCGCGACTACACCTTCGAAGCTTGTACCCCAGCACACCTCCGCTCAAAATCCGAGACGCGCGCGCATAAAATCTCGCCCTCCCGCGGCGCGCGAGCGCGACTCGCCCCGAGAGCCGGTTGTCGGGCGGGCGGGTGGATATACCGGCGAGGGGGTGAGGGCAGAGCTCGATTAATTTGTGCGCTCGCGTCGATGTAATTAATAATTAGTCGCATGTCTAATGAGACGCGAAAGCATCCCGGCCAATTAGGAGGGCCCCCTCCCACTCCCAGGCCGCCTCGGGCTTCATCTCGTATGGGAGACGAGAGGCGTCGGGCGTACGCGCGACTCGTACATCTTTCCGCGCACGCTATAAACCCGATGACGCGTTCTCGCCGATTCCGGCCTCGCCTCCTGCTCTTCTTGCTCGGCACGGTGCTCGCGTGAGCGGAATCTCGATAGGCGCGCGCCTCGCGAGGGACCGCGTAAAAAGGGAGAATCTGAGTTTGGCTGCGCGCGAGTGTGTGCTGCACACGCGTGTGGTTAAGAGGAGACGGGGAAAAGATGCCCGAGTCGATGGGGTGTTGCCGAGTGGAAGGGTGATTGAAGCGGCAATTGTCATTGGCGACGCGTACCAAGTGGATTCAGTGTAGCCAATCTGGTCTAGGCTGTTCATTATCTTGCAGTAGAAAGAGACTTGGATGGTCAGACGGGCGGTAGGAGATTCTTTTTCATTTTTTTTTTTTTAGTTCGAGTGCTGGATTATCTCTCAATAAACGCCTTTTGAATCAGATAAGTTCTTGTTGCTGCTGCTTCGGTCTTATCTAGTTTTCAATGCGGTCTGGGGTGAAGAAGATGTTTTCTGTTATATTTTATAAGCAACGTTGAAAATTAACGGCATTGTTATTGTTCTCGGAAGAAGAGTATTTCAGATACTTTCTAAACTTCATCCAGTGAAAATTCACTTTAAATCGGTGAGGATTACGTTACTATAACCTAATGACCTGATCCTCACTGTTTTTCAGTGAATATGCACTATTGTAAGTGAAATTACACTGGATGGAGTTTAGACAGTACGGAGCACGGATTTTGTAGAAATTTGGAATATAATTTTCTTATGCCAAAATATGAATACGATTCAGAATATCAGGGTCTAACATTCAAAATTGCCGTCACGGTAGCTCCGTAAAGTAATTTGTTTGTTAAACTTTTTCCGCTTTTCGAAAAATCCGAACCGTTTTTATTAATTTGATGATTACTTAGGCTTCTAGAAATCCATCTAACACAGAAAGTAATCGATAATTTAAGAGGATTTACGTTAAAAAATCTTAATTAAATATTATGAAAAGTTATGTACAATTAAGGGGGTCATCCCGTGTGATGCTCGGTTTTTTAAGGTTTTTTTTGGAATTTTTTGCGTCGAAATAAGAAAACATTCAGCTTCTAAATTTTTACAGTATATTTATTATACATTAAAGTATATTTGTAAATTTTTTTATTTAAAAATGTAACATTGCTGTCAAGTTACAGCTGTCGAATGACACGCATGTAAAAAAAAAAAAATATACGGTTGGCATGATTCTGGCAGAACGGCTTATCTGAAATCAAAAAATCAAATTGCATATTAATCTATAAGTGGATGGTTATAGCGTGAACTAGGATCTTATAAAAATAATTAAAATTCAATTTTTCGCATGCTTTTAAAAATTAAAATCAAAAATTACATGAATTTTTGCGACTATTTTTTATGCGGAAAGAAAACGGTTCAATATTTTTAAAAAATCCTAGTTCCGGCGATAGCCACATATGTACTGAATCTACCATTAAAATTTTATTGAAATCCATTGAACCGTTTTCGAGAAATCATGTCAACCAGTTAAAAAAAATCAGTTTTGAGAAAAACGCGTTTGAAAGTTCACTTGAACATTACACCATGAAATTTTTGCTTACTACTAA
>JAWWEN010051986.1:0-11107 GCA_035582955.1 Sycophila texana | reverse complement strand
CGGAGAACAATTCAAAACTTTTCATGCGACGTTGCAAATATTTGAATTGTTCGCCGAGTTTCAATTCGAGGCTAGTGTACATACTCTTATTTAAACATTTTTTTCTTATCTATTAATTAGAATAACAATTAATATTTAAATTATTACAAACATTTTTATTTAAATTATATCTAAGACACTATGAGAATAATTTTTTAAACGAAGTCAGATAATAACAAAAAAAAATTTTGAATACAAAATTCGAAAATAACGGAAATTTTAATGACCAATCGCGCTGGTCCGCCATCTTGTGAAAAAGTGCATAGCTCAGGTATATATGCCATATACCCATTCGGATTCTTGGAAACACCTTGAGTTAGTTGTCTCGCGAGGATTGCGCGGGTGTACACATTCAGGATTCAGCAAGTGAAGTCATGGAACAATTATCCTAAGAAAAAGAGCGAGGAAAAGGAGATTACCTGACACATTCGAAGCTTCGTCATGCCGGTGGAGCGCGGAATGGCGAGAGGCTCCTTCGCCGGCGAATCCGGCATTTTGAGCGCCGTCTTCGAGCGAAGAAGTGCCTTCTTGACACCGGTTTTTCGGCACACTCGGGACAGCAGGTCCAGGCGACCGTAGCGGAAGTGTTCGTGCAGAAACTCATGGACGTCGTCGTGGGACGAGCTCCCGGTACCGGCGCCGTTGAAGAGATCCCGGTTGTGTGAGGTAACCTTGCGGAAGCCGTAGAGATTCAGTTGGCGGATGAAGCTCGCTATGTTGCTCGTCTTAAATATCGAATTCGTGCAGTTCAGGTACTCCTCTTGGAAGCTGTTGTAGTTCAGGAGGACGGTCTGCCCGTTCGAGCCCCAGCTTATGGCACCGGATTTGCACTCGTTGACGATGCGCCACAGCTTCTGCGGGAAGCGCAGCGACGGAATCACGCAGTCGGCTGCTGCGAGAGTCTCGTCCCCGGGCTTGAGCGTCTCGTCCGTCATGGTCCAGGTATGCCCCTTTTTTGTGTTCTTTAAGGCAGCGGTTGTCGAACTATCACAGAATGGATGGCTCGCGATCTCGTTAATGTATATTTTCAAACAGAAGAGCGTCGAGCGCGATTTGCTTCGTAGTGCTTGCATGGAAGTGCACGCCGGCTGACATCGGTTACCAATATAGGGTTTTTTATGAGTAGGTATAATACCTTACCAAAGGTTTTTTATGCAACAGAATTTAAAACTTTGTTATTCGTTAAAAAAAAAAAAAAAAAAAAAATTCGTTAAATAATTTTCTTTTTTTAATCAAAGTTATGTTTCGAAGAGTTCTAATTCTTCATCTGTGATAAAGTCAATGATAAGCGCAAGGAAAGGAACAGTTAGTTGTGTAGTGATTAAACAGTGTGTTTGAAATAAAACGCAGTTTAAATTTCTATAAAAATTTAATACAGCCCTCATTCTTATGACAAATGACTATCAAATATAGACATACTTTACAAAATTAACGATGCCGTTTCTAATACTCCCTTCTGAAGGATTTGTACATAACGCTAGGCACATAAGCTATATAACATTTTTATAATAATTGATAAAATATACATTTACGAGCTTAAATTATTTACACAATTCGATAGCAATTTTATATAAATATAAATGGTATAGCTTTTATATTATAAATAAATTTTGAACTTTGACTTGCATTAACATTATACTCTTTACTACTTAGGGACTAATCTTATGACAATGTAATTTTAAGTAAACCATTAAATATATATGTTACGTCTTGTATCATTTTAAAAAAAATCATCAAAGTTCATCTTTAAATGATTCAAAGCTGGGTGACTAATTTATTTATAACTTGCTCAATACGTTTGTATTCTCACAAATTTGAAATTTTAAACTCTTACAGTACTATTCCTGAAGATATTAAAATGAGGATGTCTTTATATTTTGTTTGTTAAATGCTTATTCACACCTACTTAGTCTATTTTATGGCAAGTTTGAAAGCTGATTCTAAAATATTAGTAAATAAGCAAAAACTGTGTCGAAAAATATTTTATAATAAAAAGAATTGGACATTTATCACCAGTCTATTAATGTAATGAAGTAGAATTTGAAAGAATGTTATACTTTATCACTACCTTGAGAATAAAGTCAGTATTTTCATAAATGAAATAGAATTGAATTGTGTATTTAGAACCAGTAATTTGCTACCAGCGAAACAAAGCAATATTAAAAATACTGTAAAAAGACTAAATTAAAGGATTATTTATTTTCCAATTTTCAAGTCTGTTTAATAAAGTGGATCCTCAATAGTCTATTTCTGTAATAAATTCGTTATTTCCAGAAGCAAGTATTGGCAATTTGTATACTTCCCAACACAAATATTATTGGTAAGAAAGAATTTTTGAATCTTCATTTCATTTTATGTACACACATCATGTTTAGATTATTTTTAATTAATTCTAATCTAAATTTACACCGTTCCAAGTGAAGAACGCACTTTCTTTAAGTTAAATAATAAGTTTAGAATATAATTGCTGTATATAAATCCAAAAATTTGATTTTTGATTCACTTGAAAATATTTCAAGTTTACTATACATTTAATTTTTTTCTTATTCATTTCAATTAAATATATATAACAAAATACAATATAATATATTATATTAAAAGGCACTAATGATGTCAATATTTTTTAATTCACTAATATCAAAAGCTTAATCATCTCAGTTTATTAAATTAGTTTTGAATAATCGCCATTTCAAAATTTTAATTATTACTTACATTCATTCGAGAAAAAACTAAAATTAACTGGGATTCCGATAATCTGCAAAAATAATTATCTACTCATTACTCCCACTTAATTTTAATCTAATTTAAAATCAATAAAATGTAGTAGAGTCAGGCCATTATAAAAATTCGTTTAATATAAAAATAGCGAAAAATCGTTTTGAAGTAGACTTATGTTATCATTGGCAGGGGTTGGAGGTACTCTCTTAAAGCAGCAGGAGACGGCAACAAGTAGCCATCAGGATCAAGAGGATCTGGAGCTCTTATTGTGACTGGACCCTGGGGTGGCCTAGGTAACGAGCCGATTTGTGTTGGTTTCTCTTGGGCTTTTTCAAGCCTTTCGACGATGTCAATGAACCGCAGACGGTCTCTCGGCTCCGTCTTCCAGCAGTCCCGCATAATTTGGCAGACGTACGGCGGACAGTCTTCCGGAGGTATTAACATTATCCCTTGTAGAATAAGTTTTACCACCTACGTAAATGAATGTTAATTTTCTTCTTAACAATGTTTTTTTCAAAATGTTTTTGTACACTATTTGTTGTTAACTTAAATTATTACCTCTTCGTTGTTATGACCATAATACGGTTGCTTTCCAAAAGAGTAAACTTCCCAAAGTACTACTCCAAAACTCCACACATCACTTTCTAGAGTAAATCGACCGTACATTACACTTTCAGGTGACATCCAACGAACTGGCAGTAGTCTTGAACCTCCAATCTGCAATGGTATCGTTTATTTTTTTTTTTTAAACTTAATTTTGCATTATCAAGTATGGAGATGAATAACGAGTCAGTACTCAATAAAAACGAATGATGATTGATGAAAAAAAAATGAAGGATGATGAAATGTTTAAAGTATTGAATAACTATACAATTACCTTATAATAATCGCAAGTGTAAACGTCTCGCGACATCCCGAAATCGGCAATTTTAACAACTAGCCCAGATCCCACCAAGCAGTTTCTGCAAGCGAGATCTCGATGAACGAATCTTTGTGCTGCGAGATACGCCATGCCCGCTGCTATCTGCGTCGTTATCCAGTGAAGGGAATCCTGCATTCATAATACAAAAGACATTAATAAGTTTTCTTAACGTTAATTGATAAAAATACCGCGTACCGGTGATTTCAATCTTCGAAGAATCTTCTTCTTCATGAATAACATCATTCGTTTAAAGTAACGTACTTTGACATTAAATTTAAAATAGTAATGCAATACTTTTGTCAAATAAAAGAATATTTTTTATTATTTTGTTTAAAAACTAATTGACATTATTTGATAATTTAATTCTTTATTTTATTAACAATATTTTTAATTTAAATTATTAATTATTTTATATGTAATTTTCAGGTAAAATTGTTTGTGTTAATTAAATGGAACCGACCTTCGTTAACTGCTGTAGCCCGGGAATTGGTGTCCTTAAAGTTGGTGAATTAGCTCGCAGAACTTCAGCCAAATCACCGTAGGGCATGTACTCGAACACCATCCATGGACTGTTGCTGTTATCGCGCAAGACTACGCCAATCAGTGAAAGAATATTGTCGTGGCGGAAAGTTGACATTATATCGACCTCGCGCATGAAGTCTTCTTCGGCTGCACAACTTGCGCTGTCTTTCAGCACTTTGATCGCAACGACTTCCGTTGAATCTTCATTGATCAGCTCACCTAACAAAAGTAAACTTAATTAAGAATTTATACTATTATTTCAATTATTTATTGGTTCATTTGAGGCGTTTTTCTTAAATCTGTGTAGATTCTTATCTCAAACTAGGTAGGTGTTTTAACGCGCTAGCAAAAGTTAAGACTAGAACACACAATTATTTTTAGTTCATATATTTTAAAATACATAACGGAATAGCAAACGCCTTCTCGGTAAAATATTTTCGTACCTTTGAATACTTTTCCAAAACAACCTTCGCCGATGTCTTGGATAAAACTAAGCGAGTCTCTCGACAAAATTGGCACTTCCGGCGAGGCACACGTAAAGTACTGTGGATTTGGTGTATATTTGTTGGCGAGTAAAAGGCTCGTTTTTAAGTTCATTGGAGTTGCCTAAAATGATACTGACACTTAATATTTAAATTCTAATGAGAGATTCCTTTCAATTTGTAATTTAATCAAAATATAAACAACATTTGCAACTGTTGCTTTTGTAAGAGGTTTTTATCATTATCAATAAAACGTAATATAATGTGATTGATTAATGTAATTACTTCGAGATCGGTTCGTGTGGACTTTGCATTAAAAGTACGTCGTTTGCAGTAGTATATTAATCCGATAACTACCGCCAAGACTAAAACGCAACCAACAACAATTCCAGTCACTTCGGATACGTTAGGTTCTAAATGTTCTACCTGAAAATAAAAAAAATGTCATTATGTAATAATCTTTTTTATAAATATTATTTTAAGAAGCAATTTGCTCATGCAAATTTCTAAAAGAAATTTAATGAGAAATTATTTTTCTGGATAAATTACCTGCTCAAGTTCTGGAACTACGGTTGTGCTATTTGTTACATTTCCACTGGGTGGAATAATATTGGGAATAGGTTTAGGTCCCCAAGAAACTAAAAATTTAATGCACTATTAGAATCTGTAATTAATATTCAAAATACTACTTAAACAGTAGTAATAATTCGGCGCTTCAGTGATAATTTGTAATTACCGATGACGCGGTTAGGACACTTGAGGTCGGCAGTAGGCGGTGATTTGTCGTGTGGACAGATACACCTAGAAGTGGATTCGTCAGTCTTCAGACACGCAGCTTCGCCGCAAATGTGCGCTTGGCCGGAACAATTCATGATTTGTACAGGCCGGGCTATTGGTTGCAATCTTTCCAGTATATCCGCCGATTGCTCTACCGTATCCGACATTGAGAATTCTGGAACACATTAATTTTTATCATCAGCGGAGTGTTTTTTTCAAAATTAATAGTTCTTAAAATTATTTTAATTACAATTAATTTTAGTAGATCATTGATGTGCTCTAAAAAGAAGCGCTTAGCTTCCTCAATTTCATCATGCTCATATTCCGGATTAGTATTGAGCGTAGGATCTATTTCCGTATTGTAATGATAGGTGCTTAGGAAGAAATTCATCCGTTGCATTTGTGAGAGATTAACAGAGATAGAGAGAGAATGTCAAACAAAGGTGCTCTCAAACAATCTCCGCTGTTTATAAAGGCTCGACCCCGATGGATATTTGTAGTAATATGAATTTCAAAATTTGGAGGGTTTATTTGGTCTCGATTGACGATTGTTATTCTTGTCCACGTGGACAAACACTTCGCTGGAAGCGAAAAGTGCCTCCTGCAAGTTAAGCGTAAGCTTGTGCGCCCATTGCGTTTAAACGTAGAGTAGAGGGGCGGCTTTCTTCTTGTTGTCGCTACTTAGGTGAGACGTAAACGTTGGTTTGGAAGAAAACGAAGAAGGAAGAACTTAGTCTGCCAAGAGCCAATCAAGTTCCTTTATAATTTTACGCGGAACGCCCTTTGACTTGTCTGTTTAAATAGTCGTAGACGTTTGAAGGCCTACGGGTACGAAGGAATGAAATTGTTTTTCTCTTGACCTACGATAAACGAATCGCATTTCGCTTTCTTCGTGCAATGTAGCCAAAGATAACAATTGGAGAGAATTGTAATTCTGTTAGAAATTCGTGATTACAAATATGCATTTGTATCTCGCGTGTTAGGATATTAGATGAAACTGGGACACGAAATGTAAATATTGATTTAGAACTTGTATTATGAATTTGCTTTATCTTCGTTTCGCCTTATAAATAGCCTAAATAAATGTTTGAAATAATTTTATAGGTATTATTTTTATTTTTAACAATATACAGATTTCACGTAAGAAAAGAAAGTATATTAAAACTTTATTTATATGATTTTAGAGTACACAAAGGAACCTTTATGAGAACTCTTCAGAAGCTATAAGCATTGTTTTTCCTGCGTAATTTATTGCCTTCGGATTTCGGATTTTCGACTACATTTCGAACTCTAAAGTGCAAGAGTTTGAAGGGATTTTCGAAATCGTAAATTACCGAAGTAAACGTAGGAAGTCAAGCTGCTATCGACACTAACGTGAGAGTCCGCAAGGATAAGCATTTTAAGAAATTTTGCAAATAACTCTTTATAAATCTTGTTAGATATTTGTTGTTATAATGGCTTGGCTTTTACAATGTGTAAAAAAAGCAACATTCAAATGTTTCATATTTTTCTACAATCTCTACTACATAGGCTGCACTCTTCGTACGCTTCAATACAAATCAATATAGGATTTTTTTTGCAATGCGCCCCGCACCAGTAATTAAATTTCGGGTAGTTTTAGCAGTCACAAGTCTAAATATATTTTTCAGTTAGTTTAATTTTATTGTAGAATTGTGTGAAACAAATTCTTTGAGACTGTTATAAAGGGTTATTTTTTTTACTTATTAATAATAATCAATAATATATAATTTAATATATGCATATAAATTTTTTGAGGTAATTAAGATTGCAACTTAATTATACTGATTTAGTTTGTTTTTTTTTTTTATCTAATTATACAAAATATAAACATTGGATGTAAATTGTTAATATTAAGCCGCTAATGAGATAGCATGAGAAGTTAGATATTGGAGATATGCATACATAGACTTCACAGATAATGGTTAGATAATTTTCTAATTATATCTCAAAGTAAATTATACATTAATATTTAAGTAGGTTTATTTTTAGCATATTTAAAGTAATTTAAAAAAATATGCATTACCAACATCATCTATAACAATGTTTACTACATAATTTTTTTCCAATCTGGGTGTAAGATACATCTATTTTATATAATAAATCTCACACTGGCGTCAGTAGTGCAATATAATAACGATCCACCAACGAATACTCTCGATGCGGCAATACGTGTACTACGAGATTATTCTCTTTGGAATCGCAGCGATTAAAATTCTTTTTAGCGCAAAGCCCATGGGGGATGCGGCCACGGCTCGAACTTTCGAGTGCTGCCGAGCTATTCTCCAAATGCTTCGATCCGATTACAAAGCCGTACAAGCAGCATTTCAATGGCGCATAATCGTATATTTCGGTCCAGCTCGTAGCCGCCGCGTTAGGCCTCTCTGCGCGCGCGCCGCGCTTCCTCTGGCCAGCTGTGCGCTCTCTTTCTCCCGCGGGCCGTATCTAAACGATTATGGCTTTACGAGAGCCATCGAACGGAGCGATAAATACGAGCAAAGTTTCTTCCTCCTCGTAGTAGTACGCCCGATTCCCCGACCAGGCTTACAATGCGATTTCGCGAGCTCGATGCTCGGTGTTGCTGGTAAACATGGCTAATTAATTCTCCACGTAGCGGCCGATTGGCATTATTTTTATTTCGGGACGAGCGTATCGCGTCTCGTTTAAAAACAAGAGTTGGACGCGCGATCAAAGTGCTCCCGCTTGGCTGATTACTTTGCTTTCGTTGCGGAATTTGCAGTTTTAACGTACTGCTCGGGTGCGATGCGCCGCCGAGTATCAAGTTCAATATCAATTTACGTAAGGGGAAAGTGTATGTAAATAGACATTTTTATGCCGAGAGGAGTAATGCACTTAAAATTACGTATTTCATTAGTAGAATTGTTCGCATCGCGTTTGCAGTGGCCTGTGTTGCTGAGAAGATTTTCATTTTAAATACTCGTATTTATTTTACGATGTTTTCACAATGTAGTATGTATTTTTAAAGCGTAGTAAACAATCTTTATCAAAAAAATTTTCGGAGCGTTGAAGATAATATCCCTGATAGTGGCAAAAAGATTTACGAAAATACTAGGAATATCTTAATTTGGGTTTCTTGATATGTATAGCTTTTATAATAATTACAATTTTTTAAATGCCGTTGAGTATACTTATTTATTCATGTGAGCTTGACATTTACGATTCAGTACAAATTGATTGCAATGGATAGACTGTAATTTAGCTTTTCATTATACTTTGGCGTTTATCTTAAAGCTTATTAGCTTATATTACTTGACATAACTTTCGTCATTCTCTTATCGAAGAATAAGAGCTTGATTTAATTTTATCAAAAATTAAATAAAAGTTTAATTAAATTATTTCAAAACTTATTTACAAATTCAAATTTTTTTGCTGCGGGTTGCCGTTGCAAGATAAAATACAATAGGCAAAAAATAATGACAGATCTTTTTATCAAGTCAAGTAGGTACACTGAGTAAAACGTTTTAGTAATTTTTACCAAAAGTTCAGTAAGTTTCACCAGATAATACGGCACTTTGGACACAGACTAACATTTTGAGGCTTATTCATAGATTAGCCGTGAAATATAACAAAATATTCATGAACTATTGATTAATATTCTACTAAAAATTACTATACTAAACAGTTTATTTATTTATTTATTTAAATAATTAAACGGGCTGAAAGCCCTTTACAAAATAACAAAAAAAAAAAAATAGAAAAATTAAAATTAACACTAAATAAGAGAACTGAAAATTTTAGAAGTGAAGGGGCACAGTGCAATTCTAACACTAAATCTAAAACTAAAACAATTAAACAAGGGAAACTAAAATGTAGTAGTTTAGTAAAATTTATCAGATTTTTCAGTCTGTGGCCAATTAATTTATTGAACTAATAGTAAAAATTACTAAAACATTTCTCTCAGTGTATGTATAAATCGTAAAAAATTACTTTCTCAAAATTAAAGCAAGCCTTTATAAAATTTCTACCTGCGGCAGAGTATAGAAAAAAGAAAGCGAGAGCTCTCTCTCGTCCTGGCAGTTTGCGGTCGCAGTCGTCGTCTGCGTCCTCGCATTTTCGCCTCGAAGAGCCGTGCGACCACAAAGACGCGGGTCGCCGGCCAAGGGGAGGATGGGCATTAAGGGTTCGTCCGCGGCGCAGCCAAGGTTTCGAGGATCCGCGGCGAGCGTTCACAGAGGGGGCATTCATTTGGCGCGCGGTACTTCGTAACGGGTCAGAGCGTTATCTGTGCGGTCAGCGGTCTCCGACAACGGGCCTCGCTGTATATTACGCGTACGTCGCGTGGAATCGTGATGCGTGCGCGCCCCGACCATGTGCGCCGTCGTGGGACGTCCGCTCTCCCTGGCATAAGCTAGTTTACGGATATTAAAGATGAATCTCGGGTCGGGTTGATGTATTCTCCGAATAGCGTGCAGTTTCAATCTGCGAGCAGATATTCTAATGTACCGCATTCGCCTATGTTGTACACCTACGCTGAGAGAATTTTCTCGTTAAAATTAAGTAAAGGGATTTTTCGAGGGATTTTTTCGTAAAAATTGTGTGAACAAACGCAATCGTGGCACAGTTGCTATAATATACTATAAATTGTTACGGGAAAATGATCGTAATTTTTACTTGAATCTTGGACAGTTTGTCAAACTTTGTAAATTTTACAAGAAATACTGTGTAAAAATTATGAGTATTTTCATATAAAAATTATATAGCTTTTTTTGTAAAATTTACAAAGCTTGACCAATTGTCCATGATTCAGGTAAAAATTACGGCGATTTTCCTGTAAAAATTTGCAGTATTGTCAACCGTCCCATACTCTCTAAATTTAATCCACTCTCTAAAGTTGAATTAGTGAAAAACCACTAATTCATAGTGACTATGCACTAATTTGAATAGTGCAAAGTGCTCCCCTATGAATTAGTGGAAATCTACTATATTTGAAATAGAGAATAATTATTAATTTCCACTAATAAAACTAAGTAGAAAACTTGTTTACTATTTCAATTAGTGAAATTCTACTAATTGATAGTCAATTTTACTAATTGATTAGTGGAAAATCTGTTCACTAAAAGAATAATTAGTGGAATTTCTACTAATTCAACTTTAGAGAGTAGTGAAATCCCACTGAATTTCAAAGTAGTGACATACTTTTGACTGAAAAACAGTGAAAATTTACTATTTTTCAGTCAAAAGTACGTCACTGCTCTGAAATTCAGTGGGATTTCACTGAAATAAATTTGGAGGGCACGTTTACATTTTTCTTCTCTTCTTCTTTACGGTAGAATCACCGTGAATTATATAAGCAAATTCTCTCAATGTACATTTGTTAATGAAGGTCAAATTGTTAAATATAGAAAATGTAATCTCTTTTTATTTCAAAATGAATGCCTCGGTATCAAGCTCGTCAAATGTGTCAAATGTGTATACACGGAGAAAAATATCCCATTAAAAATTACTATAGTTTTACCTAAAGCGCGGACAAACCGGAACTATAAAAAAAATTAGTATAATAGCCAGCAAATTTTCCTATAGTTGTACTAAAATTTACTATAGTTATATTAAATTTTACTATATTTACAGTAAAATTTGCTATTCATTATCGCAATTTTTTTGATAGTTC
>JAWWEN010051955.1:0-11109 GCA_035582955.1 Sycophila texana | reverse complement strand
TAAAGTAATGGAATATGCAATTGCCAGTATTCAACAGAAAATTCTATTGTTTCAACCATATTTTTTTCTCAGTGTGGGCACTGAATCTTTTTCCATCGACCGTCAACAGCGCACTTGTTTGTATAGGTGCGCGAGGAGAAAAATATCGACCTGAAAGAGGAATTACGTGACATCAGATTCGCGACTGTAAAAGGCCTTTTTTTCGACCATTTTTTTTTTTTGAATTATTATACGTAACTTTATTAATTAAATATATATCGTTGAAATTATTTTCCTGCGTACGTAGAATAAAGAAAGGTCGCTATCTGATAAAGCATGCGATAAAATGCGAAAGCTAATATAAGAAATAAACTGCAAAAATACACTTTTAAATTACTGCCCGCGCTAAAAAATCCTGACATCATTTGAAAACTAAACGTCAGAGATAACGTGCACAGCGCGAAATATTAAGATTAGCATCGCCATTTACTTAGTATTTACTTCTTTAAAGCTCATAATAATCATCATTAAAATTTATCTAGGTAGTCACGTCAAATGCATATATGACCAGCTGTGCGGTATTATACAAAAATGCTTATCGCATTAAGTAATCGGTGGAATTGCAGAAATTTAAAAAAAGATTAACTCTCCACTAGCAAACATCGCTCGGAAAAATATCTCACGCCGTCTCGTATTAGCACGACAAACTTCGACTATACTTAAGAATATAAACTGCATCACAGTAGGGGCTATCTACAAATTCCGCAAATAAATAAATCTTCCGTCGCGGCAAAAGAAAAATGTCTACATGCCTACACCTAATAATTACGGCATAAAAATATTAAACAAGTCCATTCTTGGACCATGTAAGGTTGAAATAAAGTATTATAATTAAATTAATATACACGGAAAAAGAAGCTTGTTATCACAACTACAAAAAGTAGTTATGAAGGGACAAGTAAACGCAAATAATTAACGCTACCAATATAATTAGTAAATGAATAGTAATGGTAACAGTAACCAATTTCTTTCTTAGATATTGCTGAAAAAATAATTAGTAATTGTAACTATGCAAAAGTTTAGTAACATTAAACATTAAACTATAGTCATATCTGCTATTTTTGTTTTGGTTGCGAGCAAGCATATTTTAATATACTAGATACGATTAGTATTTTTTACTATATGAAATGGTTCTTTTAACTACTTTATTGCTTACATTGTGTACTATAAATTAGTTACTTCAACTATACTTGAAAATAGTTGGTGCAACGATTTTATGTTAGTAAAAAATAACTATCCTTTGTAGTTGTCCCATTTTTAACTACACAGCTGGTTATTGTAAATTAACGCATAAAAAAACAGCAAAACAGGTGAATTCTCCGATCTCTGCGCGATAACAATTTAAAATAATAAAATAAAAGTGCTCAAAGGCTGGGGTGCGTATTTTCCTGCGTGCGATTAAATGTTCACCGGTGCGTTGGCCTTATCCGGGTATCCTAAGGTGCGTTGTTAATTACGCTGAGGTAGGGCTTCGGAAGATCGATTGGCGCGATTAAAATTGACGGCTTATATTGGCGTATTTTCATTCTTTCCCCATGATCGATAGCGAAACGAGCGAGCTAAACGTAAATTTTATCAAACTCCTCCTTCCACCCGGAGAAAACAATATCAAGTGGATGGGGTATTCGACTATCGCTCCCGCATCCTTCAAAAACGTCGTCGTTTCTTTTATTTCCTTCGTCCTTGCTCTTATCGTTATCTGCCCGACGGTTTATCAGATCTGATATGCTCGACGTTGAAGAGGCTTCGCAAAGATTCTACTTTCATGTGACTTAACAACGAAAACTGAAATATTTACGTTAATTAATTGTGATAAACTTGTCTGTGTCATCAGGAGAGCCTTGGAGGAAATTCGAGGACTGCGATGTTGGGTACAGTCTCGCCGGCGAATATACACTTGGAGGAGACTCTGGCGACTCTTCGCTACGCATGCCAAGCAAGGGCCATTGTCAATCGAGTTAGGATCGATGAAAATCCTCACGATAGATACATAAGGTAAATATTCTCACTTACGTACGTAAGATATGAAAGGTAAATTTAATTATCTCAGCCACGTGCCCGTAAGAAAGACTCAAAAGCATTTCATGTATCAATATAAAATTGTTTCAGTCGTTCGATTAAAAGGAAATTAATCAAGATCTTTATTTAATTAAATGACAAGCAGTGGGATTCCGATTTGCAGTTTAAAACAATTATCAAAATAAGAAAACAATGATATGATTTATAATCACTCACGTGTTATCTAAAGGTACTCGTGCAATGGATCGTGTGTAATTTAAAAAAATTGACGATAATTAATTAAAATTAATCAAGATTGTACAAAATCATAAATTTTACCTTTGCTACCTTCAAAGTTTGCATTCCGTTTAATTAAAGATTAAATTAAAGTGATTTAATTAAACATTAATACCAATTAATATGCCAATGAGACGGGAGGGCTTGTTGTTTGAATATGTGACAGCTTCATTGTTATTCCATATTTTTAAGTTTTTTTAGCAGTAACGTGATTTCAATCGGCAAACTGGTTTTGTAAATCGATAAAACGTTAATTTACTTGGTTTTTTTTTCATTATTGATTGTACGACGTACATAAAGCGGATCAGCAGCTAGTTATACAAATTTACGTCGTCATGAATGTTAATTTTCATGCCTATTAAAGAAAGAACTGAAAATTGATAATATATCTATATTATGATAATTATTATTTTTTTTATGCAATATTTTTGCTTGACTTTTATGCCTTGTCGATAATTATATTAATTTATTAATTTCAATGTTTTTCCTCCTGCTACAAGACAATTGAAAGCGGAAATACAGCGACTACGGTGCATGGACGGATATGATAAGCAGACCGGACTGATCCCACGAAGATTGTTGGACACCATAGAAACCGGCACCGACAGCTCCGAGGAAATTTTGAACAAGCAACGGGAAATCGATCAGCTGAAGGACCAACTGAAAAGGATGGAAGAGCAACGCTTCGCTACGCAAAAGTAAATAAGTCAATTTATTTCGTCACGCATCGATTGTTAATATTATTCTATTATCCGCAAAGTTCTCTTTTCAAATCAGGTTTTTTTTTTTAATATCAATGTATTAAAATGAAAAACCTTTAAAGGACCGTGTTAAATCCACAGAAGACGTATTGGAGGAATTTACATTATCTTATTGTTAATATGTTCTTCGTCCATCCGCAGTTCTTTGTGTGGCGAGACAAAGGAGGAGATTACTTTTATTGCCTCCTTTGCGACCGTCGACCTTTTATTGTTTCAGGATTTTATACCCCCCTCCAGCTGTACTCCTACCTGAGCCCACGATAACTAAATCTATACATTAATAAAAACTAACGAAAATCCCTCGCAGCAGCGGCAGCAAAGTGCGCAAAGTAAAATATTCAGCGAGGCCAGCCTCCGAAAATCTTACTTATTATGGATCTTGTTGCCGTTGACAAACCTCCAAGTAAAACACCGCACTCGACGTTAGTCATTGAATCAACGCACCCACCCTCCCTGGAATATTCCGTGCAAGTCTCCAAGAGCCACCAGGAAATTTCCGATCCCTACAGCTACGCATCCTGACGTTCCACGAGGCGATAGAAGAGAAGGAGTAGGAAGAAACCCGCGAAGTCGGTTAATTCACGGGCGAAAATTGCAGGTCATGGGAGGAGAGGCTGCGCGAGGCGCAGGAGAAGAGGGACGAGGAGCTGACGTACTTACGCCGCTGCGGCATCGCCATCGAACTCGATCTCAAGGACAAGCAGCAGCAGCCTTGCCTCGTGAATCTAGCCGCTGACCCCATGCTATCGGGCACCCTTCTGTATCTATTGCCCCCAGGTCGCGTGCGCGTCGGCCGAGCGCCCAGGCCCGGTACACCCTCGAAGAAGCTCGACATCGTCCTGGACGGACCTCTCATCAAGAAACTCCACTGGTTAGTTCTTCACACGCGTTGGGCGGTTGAGGCTTCGAATGTGCATGCTTCTTTTTTATTCGTCGTTTGTTTCGCGACTCGCTTCGCCTCGCCGTGTTTTGTTCTGTGTGTGAAGTTTGCGTACGAGTCCGGACGATTGGCGATGATGATGGCCAGGATTCGTGGAGAGAAGATGGACGTGTATGACTTCTTTTCGCTGTCGTTTCTTTTGTTGCTCCTGTTGTCGAACTCTCATACATTTTCATTTCGTTTTTATCTTTTTATTATTATCTTGTGTATAAGTTAATTAAGGAACTCAAATGTATTTTGAAGGTTCGCTGTTTTATTTTCTAACGTTTTTTTTTTTATTGGGAATTAACTTTCAATCATGTGCTTTAAAAGAAATGATCATTTATCTTGAAAAATTGTGATGTGCATTAATGTCATACTTTCAACATTAGTCACTGTGTTATTGAAGTTTACTTTAATCTCGCGTGCGATATTTGATTTTTATCTGTAGGGAAACATTTGAATTTACTCAGTGAAATATTTTAATAGCATCTCGAATCACTGCTGGATAATTTATTTTAACATTAGTCAACTTAATTAATCATTGTTTACTTTTAACTGCGTAAAATCCAGTAGTGAACAATTTTTAACTACGACCCTCTGATAGCAAATATAAACGTAATCTCTGTTATTCACTATGTGATAAGGGATTTTTTCCCTATTAATAAACGTTTTGTTTATGTTCCAATTATTTAACATTATGTAAATCATTTGCTACGATCGCAAGATTTATTTTTAATTAGAATTGCTTCTTATTATCAGTAAGTAGGTATTATTCTCAACTTGTTAGGGAATTGAGTTATATCTACATCTAAAACAGCCGTATGTGGTATATTATTGTTATACTTAATGCCTTTGTTTTTTTGTTTCTTTTTGACTGCCGATAACATACTAATATCTATTCATTCATATTTCTCATAACATTATTTGATTACACTTAATGTTACAAAAGCTAAGAATTGCTTTTATTTTGTCTATCGGTCGTTACAAATTTAAGTAACGTACTAATTTATTTTGTAATTAACAGCACTATCGAGAATAATCACGGAAAATTAACCTTCTATCCCGAGAAAGATAGCGAGAATTTCGTTAATGGAGAGGTAAACAGACGTTAATGTTGAATAAATAAACTATCAAATGCACTTGATGAATATTAAAGGAAAAATTGTTTTCATTCAGATGGTAAACGGTAAAGTACGCTTGCACCACGGAGATCGCTTGATTATCGGAGGAAATCACTATTTCAAGGTCTGCAATGTACAAGATGAACACGAGGACTCGCAGGTAGCGGTTAAGCTAATAGATTTTGACTTCGCTTATCAAGAGGTTCTTCAAATTCAAGAGGAAAAGTATGTATATCTCACATCATTATTATCGATTTGCTAGTATTTCTTACTTATGATGTATACAATTTTTTCTTGAATAGATTAAGAGCAGAGCTGGAGGAGTCAAAACGGAAAGCCATGAAGGAGTTAGAAAACGCGAAACGAGAAGTGGAGATGCAAATGGATTCGCAAAAATCTGCGTACGAGTGCGAGATTAAGCAGCTGGACTCGAATCTCCAGAAGCAGAAATTGGCACTCGAAGAAATGAATCGCAAAAGAAAAGAGCTGGAGCGCGAGAAAGAGCTACTCGCAAGTGAGATCGAGACCAACAACAAAATCAGGAGGCTAGAAATCGAGGACTCCGGCATAAGTATCTCGCCGTACAAGACAAATTTTCTTCAAGAGCTGGAGGAAATACTAAACGAAACGACCGCCGACGTAGAAACTGCCTTATCCGTAAAAACTAGCCTTGAAGCGATGAAGACTGGCGGAGTTAGTCTGCATGAAATACAACTGTTAGTCAGAGAAGCGACGGAGCGATGCAGAGATGTTGGTGTAAATTATGTGAGCTTATTTGTTTTCGCATTAATCGTGGTCCAAAGACATAATTCTTGTACGTCAATTGAACTTTTTTTTTTCTTCCAGGAATTTCATCAGCAACAGATAGTGGTAGATAAAGGTCTGCAGCCAGTAATACGCGTAAGAGACTGGGATAATATGATCGAAAGTTTATGGGAGCCAATGCGATTCCTCGATTGGATCCACAGACTGCGAGACCACGAGCTCGAGCATTCCATCAAAGATTTACAAGATGCCGAGGATAAATGGGAGCCATTTGAGGACAGCGCAATTATGCCCGATTCTTTGTGTGGCAGTAGAATATCCGTAAACATGACCCCTGTAAAAAAGCAGTTGAATGAAAGCTTGAGCCAATTTTCCATCGAAGCGTCGTTTCTTGATGGCTCGATGATCGACCAGACTACCGAGTCCATACTCCAAAAACGGCGTGCTGATATCAATCAGTGTCTGATCCAGATGGAACTCGCCTCGAAAACTCTTAAAGGCTTGTGCCACCAGTACGAGTCCAGGGAGGTAAGCGGAAAAGTTACGCAGTCGCTAGACAAGGTGAACGCGATAATACAGAACCTGAAAGTCACATTGGAGGAGAAATCAGAGCAAGAAAGCAGTGCCGAGAATACTTCGTCCAATGCGAGTAATCAAGATAATACTGTAATCGAAAATTGTGAGATTGATAATTCAGTTGAATCTTTAAGTAAAAAGTACTCTCCCAACAGTGTTGCCTCGCCGGCAAGGTCTAATCTGCGGAATACATGCCCGTTTCTCAAGAATGATAACGGATCAAGGTCTGTGAGATTTAACGTTAAATGATAAGGGAAGAATCTCTTGTAAAGTTTATGTTTTAATTGCAGATGTAAAAAGACAGACGTTTGCCTTTAACTTAAAGGACTTTTTTGGTAAAACGAAAGATATGTACAAAAGTAGAACTCGATTGTTAGTCACGATAATGCGTTGATAAAATTGAATGTTTTTTAGCAGTAGGGTAAGCATTTAAACATTTCCTTGTTTATTTCAAAAGTTGCCATTACATTGCATTTTAATATATTACTATTTTAGTTGTTTTTTTTTTTTACTTTGCTTTGTTGTAAAACCTGACTTACATAAGTCATAAACGTAAATGCAATACTTTGTATTACGAATTTGAATACTTCGTATAATTTTAGATAGTGATAAGAACGTTTTATATAAATCATAATTGTGGAGCAATAAAAATGTTGTTGCTCAGTGCCTTGGACACTATACTAGACAATTTTAAGATGTGCGATTTAATAAGAATATTTCATCCTTAAACTTGTTTAATAATAAAACTAATTTATTAAAAAAATTAAAAATAATATTGTTGTAATATTTTAATATTTTTTACGAAAATATGAAAGAGCTTTTAAAAGACAAGTAATTGTCTTATGCAATATTAGCTTAACATTGAATCATTATTTATTATATAAAATCTAGTTTTTACAAAGCTTATTCATAACATTTTATTCAATCAAAGTAATCTTCTATATCAATGTCAGGATTTAATAAATCTTCGCCGTATATGCTCAAATCTAATTGATCCAAAATTAGATTTTCACACATTTCTTCCAAATCCGTTTCACCAATAAGAACTGCTCCTTGCATCTTTCCGTTAACAAGTATTAATTTAATATATTCAAGTCCTTTACTTACTCTTAACAATATTTCGTACTCATTATCTAGTTTTTGTCCATTGTATAAACCTAGTAATATAACTTTATACCCAAAAAATTTAGTAACATGTGTAAAAAGTTCAAAGCAAAAGTCTTGAAGAAACTCTTCTCCTTTATTAGTGGAAACCATACTTTTGGCTGCATATCGGCCCATTTGATGTGCTTGAGTCCAAAGTCTCATTTGAAACCAAAGTTGTGATATATCCCAGCCTGCTGAACAAACGTCTCCAGCAGCGTAAATATTTTTTTCTGAAGTTTCTAACTTCCAATCTACAATGATTCCTCCATCATTTGCTTTATTTAAAGATTCTAATCCAGAAATGTTACTGTTTGGTATTACTCCAGTTGCAGAAATTACTAAATCACATCCTACAATTTTTCCATTAGTCAACTCTACATAAATTGGCCAATTTTCAGTTTTGATTTCAGTTATTTCCGAGGGATTCAATATTTTGCGAACTTCACATTCATATTCTATTTGAATAGAAGCTAAAGCATTTGCATTTTTAAGCTTGAAATTGTCATGCCAATCTGGACCAAGAGCAGGTCCACCTTTTTCTGATTTACCACTTGTTATTGTATATTTCATCCGTTTTACCGGTTTACTTTCTGAACCTGTATCTTTTTTCAATAATTTTTCTTGGAAAAACTCTGCTGCACCAGGATCGACAAAAGTGGCGGATATGTGCTTATCTTTTATTACCCACAAGACATCGACACCACTGATCTCGTGAACGAGTTCCGTAGCGATTCCTCCATTACCGACTACAACAATTTTCTTGCCTCCTTTTAATTTTTCCAAAAAATTTTCGACTGATTCAGTGTCGCGTATTCCTATAACTCTGGAATTATTTTCACAAATCAATTTTGGCCTTGCTCCTGTACAAATGCATAGCTTTTTATAATTTACTACTTTTCCATGTTCTGTTGTTACTCTCTGGTGGGTTTTATCAATATTCTTCACTGCATCATTGATAACATTAATAGAAGGATACAATTCTGTCAAAGAATTTGTTGCACGTTCTTCTACATCAAATTGAGTCAGTGTCTTACCTAATGCTACAATATTAGTTACAGCTTTAATTAAAGGACTTGCAGTTATTAAAATTATATTTTCGTCAGGAGCAAGAAATGCAATGCTTTCTGCACATGACACTCCGGCAATGCCTCCTCCAATAATAACGTAAGTGGCCTCCATTATATTATAAATATTCAATTGCTCTTTTTACAAATTTTTTTATTCTTTATCTTTGGATTCTGTTTTGTCTTCAGGTTTGTAATATTCAGAGTAATCAAATTGTCTAAAAGGTACATCAAAGGTTATTGTTCCAAAATCTTTAGCTCTGTGTATAGCAACTAAAAGCAGTTTGTGCTGTCTTTGACAAAGTCCAGTTTTTCTGCAATAAAATATAATTTTCCTTAATGAATAATAAAAGTTTATATAATAGTGTAAATAATTAGAATAAGAAATAAATATAAGGTACTCCAATTTGAAAAAACTTTAAATTTAGTTTAAAGTATTATAAAAGATTCAGTTAAACCTTAAAAATAAATGAGAAATTTCTTACTCGTAACTGATAATTTCTCCATTATAAGGGGAAATAAATTGATTAAGTAACTTAGTGTTCCTATGATCCAATATTAAATATTCATCTCTGCATATTGGACAAGGATTACTTGTGGCTAGTGCATCATTCCTCTAAAATTTTGATAACAAAACAAAATTGAATAACACTTTTAAATATCAATTGAAAACTTCTAAACAATTATTCTTACAATGCACGTTTTTCTGGTTTTTCTCGGAGTATGTTGACCTTTATGGTTTCTTCTGTATCTTATCCATACTGGCTCTTCTCCGTAAGTTTCTTTATAAGCTGGAGTGAACAAAAGGATACGTTAGTAAATTTAGAAACAAAAATTACAATCTACTAATCAAGTGTACTTACCCTCACTAGTAATATATTTAATACTAGTTTCCACAGGAATTTTTTGCGATCTATCAGATCTAGGATCTATCTTTGATCCAACATCTACTTCTGAAGATTCTTCACTTGCATTTTCTTGCAATTCAACTTGCTCCTGCTGACAACGAATGAAACTATTGGATACATTCCTCACTGATATAACCTAAAAAGTGTTACCATTAGATAATACGGAATTTGAAGGAATAACATTGAGATGTGTCAATTACCCTTTGTAAACTTATGCGACTTGCATTTCCAATTGCTTGTAAACCTAGCCGAACAAACGACATTTTATTTTTAATGAAAAAATATTGAAATATCACGTGGCGAACGTTTTATTACGTTGAGTGCAGGTGCAGAGGTGCTGATGGTTGGGTGGGAAACTGCAGAATCTTCTCTCATCTGTGACGACTGTGACGGTACGCTACGACGAGTGTAGTACGATATTACTATCGTATAGTATAATTTACCAGAGATAGAAATACCCAGTTAGACTTAATGAAGCGGATGAAGTATACTTTTGAATGTGCATTGGCCAAGTGTTAATTGACGAAAAATAAACCAATTGACATCTCAGAAAATGAAAATATTTATATTTCAATGAGGTACCAAATCAACAACATTTTCTATTATATTCGTGCTGCTTTTATTCTTTGCAAGATGTTTTGAATGATCGTAAATGCTCCCTAAAAAAAAGCTAAATATTTAATAAAATTAAGAGAGAATTGGTTTTTGTGTGTCAATGAACACAGTTAAGTACACAGTTAAGTAAATTCCATAAAACGTTAGTAAATAAACTGTGCAATATGCAATCTTTCTTTATCATTACAATCAACTTACTTTTTACAGTATAAACGTTACTCCAACAATGTTGGTTTCCTTTAACTATCTGAAGAACTAGCTTTGTCGATTAAATAATACCTATTAAATAAAGTAACAAACATTAAGGAAACAAATATTTAAATCATTTAAATATTTTAAATATGCTTCAAATGAAATTAAAGTTGTTCTCCCTTTTTTCATATTGCATAATGTGATAAATGTATAAATAATGTTTCTGGACTACTGCTTAAATAAATGTTCAACAGTTGATTTTATTTTTGTTAACTGGATTTCCTTGTACATTCAGTCATGGTACTAAGCGCATATGATATCCACTTTATCTAAATTTGCAGCTACATTCTCATGAGATTTATAGCTGCTAATATATTGCAATTAAACCAACAATGTTTGAAACGAGCATTTGGATCTTCCAAAACATATCTGAAATAGTAGTAATATTAATCTAAACATGAGTAATTACATTTGTAAGATGCATGCAAATGTACGCAATGTTTTTCTTTTTTTTTCAGACTTAGCTAAAAGAAACATTAACGGGTGTTACATCTCTTGACAATTTATCAAAAATTAAATTTTAAACTTACCGCGCAAAATGGTAACCTGGCATTCAAAGTACACTCGGCTCGAATTGATTCTTGAAGAACAATTTAAAAATTTGCAACGTCGCATGAAAATTTTTAAATTGTTCTTCGAGAATCA
>JAWWEN010051934.1:0-11123 GCA_035582955.1 Sycophila texana | reverse complement strand
TTAAGCGCTTTAATTTTTTTGTGTGTCAAGTGTTTTTTAAGATATCTCACTGAACTGCACCAATGAACTGTGTGAAGCATCTTTGGATAAGCCAGAGTAATTGATTTCAGATAGAAAACAAAGCTAGTTAAACAAATAAAAAAACCTTTTATTTAACTAGCTGGAATCTGTGGTAGACCAAATTCATCGACCAAAACTCCATCCTGAAATAGTAGAATAAGAAAAATTTATGAGAATACTTAAAATAAATTTAAATACGCTTAGTAATAATAAACATATAAAACTGAATGTATACCTTGTTTGTGATAGATGCAGCTCCAGGTTCTTTGTCAGGTGCACTCGGTGCTTTGATAGCATCATCCAAGTAAGATGTATCCGAGTCTAAAGCCAAATCATCTCCCAGAGCATCTAATTCTGCAGCTAATTCATCATCATCAATCTCCGGCATTCCGTAGCTCCTACCCATTGCCTCCTGCACTTCATCGGCTTGTTCAAACATGTCAGCCAAATCATCTTGTATATCCTAAAAATAAAGTATTATGTAAAGTTTTAAATAGTGAAGATATATCATCATCATCAATATTTGACAAATTCAATATTTTACCTCTATTTGATCAATATTAATATTTTTGAATTCCTTCTGCATTTGCTTGACACCATCTTTCATTGCAACCACTGTAGCTTGTGTATCTTTCAACGTTTGAGTTGCATAATTTGCTTGTTCCATGTTGAAGGCCTGTTGTCGCAAATTATCAACCTGTGTCTCATACATTTTTCTCTGCTTAAGAACCCTCAATGCTTTTGCTTTGACTGCATTTTTAGCTGGACCTTCTCGCATCTTTGCCATTTGGTCCTTAAACTTTTTTAACTCTGCATCTAGTCGTGCTATTTTCTTTTCAGCAGAATCAGCTCTACTGTCGACCTAAAATAAGGTAATAAGCAAATTATACAATCACAATTACCAAGTAGTATAAAGAAAAAAATCATTATTGTGTATTTCGAATTACTGATATATCAGAAAAATAGAATTATATTGATAAATGCATACTTAAGAATTTATCATAGACTATATCTTGCAGATAAAATTTTTAAACTTCCTAGTAATTATTAAAAATGATAAGAACTAAAAATGTTCTTTTTCTTTCAATATGAACAAGTCACGTGATTAGATACTTGAGTACATAATGCTTAAAAAATACTTTAATAACAATTGAAACATTTCAACAGTCAATTAATTGCTTTAATATTTCTAATCGTAATATAACAATTTATTATACGCGTAAAGCATGACAAAAAGTTCGATAAAGGGCTTACGGATCAAGAATACATTCTCAATCGATAAAGGGTAAGAAAAAAAAATTATGATTCATTCCAGTAAATTCAACAGCATAACCTATAAAATTGAGGTGCATTAAAAGTGATAAAAAAAATGCAGCTCACCCCTGCGATGCAGTCATTTAAACTTGGTGGAGGTTCCTTGGGCTTGGCGCGCCCGAACAGACGGTTCATCGTGGAAAAATGAAGTTCGATTTATTCGCAAAGTGAAGGAAAACACGAGAATTTCGACGAGTCGGAGCAACAAAAGCTCACGATTTTGCGTCACTCCCTCGCCGTTCTGCTGGGAAACGTCAAAACTCTTTCGGGTCCTCTACAATATAACAAACTATGATAATAGCGAATTGCAAGAGGAACGAAGGTACAGCAGCGCAAAGTAAATTTAAGCCCATTCTATAGTGCAAAAATATCCCATTTTCTTGACCGGAGACACATCGGCGAAATTATATAAAAATAGGCAAGTTAATAGTAAGTAGATGCAGACGAGTACGGTAAGTCATTGAAATTGTTTGAAATTTTTTTCTGTATAAATCTAATTTACTCTTCTTTTTATTTAATTAGTCGTTTAATCATTTATACATGTCCAGTAATGTTGTTGTTACTACATATAATATAGCCGTGAAGAAAAAATGGTAATTTTTTAATAATTTTTTGACAAAAATATCTATAATAATTATTCATCTACGTCAATTCGTGGGGGTCTTATTGAATGGGTCGAAAGTCACATTATATTTGTCAACAAGCAAACACAACTTGACGCTATCACTGTTTTTAATGAATACGCAAATCACAAATATTCGATAAAATTAATTGAGCAATGACTAGGCTTGCTATCACAATCCAAATTATATTTGTATTTATATTATTGTCTACATATATTTATAGATTAAATCCTATACTCGCTTAACTTGGCATTAATTATTAAATTTTTAAGTATTATTTAAAAACAAATATAATTATATTCTATTAAATATCGATTCTTATAATTATAAATTTATTTACAAATTTCTTTTAGTTTATAGTTCGGTAAGTCATTAAATATATAATTATACTAATTTGAATGTTTCCTGTTTAATATTATATATAATAATAATTATAATATGCATATATACACTGTGATTACTGAGAATAGGAATACTAAATTTAATTTTTTTTTAAATTAACAATTATATTGTCAGTAACTGTCTTCATTCGCATATTTGAATCATCTACTGATCGGCAATTAAGTAATAAAAAAAACTGTTAATACCTTGGCACACTTATTAAATCATGATTACATAAACATGTATCGTTGCAGTGTCCACATTTAATAACCATATAGGTATAATAATACATAATTTTTCACATCCACAATATTACTTTTTTTTTAACAGAAAAACTGAATATACACCTCTTCACTATAGTACAGTCCTACTACCCTGATGTCCCTGATACAATATGTCGCTTTTTCTACTTAGATATTAAATTTTACTATACTGAAAGAAAAGAAAGAGGAAAAAGAATAACAGATCATTTAAAATCCATATATTCATTCCAATATCTTGTTATTCTCCCCCGCGATCATTTCTTATTTATGACGCTGGTCATGCGAGATCCCCGCGTAAGCGAGAAGATAAAATGAGCAGACTCTTTCGTAACGACAGCCTGTACCTATAAGTCAAATCGGAGCGCTACAGATCGGAGCGGCGTGTGCGCGCGCCAGACACTTGTTGGAGTTCGTTCGAAGCGGATCTTACCTGCGAGTGAGCCGAGTGTTTTTTTTTAAATTTACCTGCAGCTCTGTTTGAAAAGAAAAGGCAGTCAATATGTCCGGCGGAAAAATTGGTGAGTATCGCGATCTTTCTTTATCATTGGGAATGGGAGACTCGAATTTTTAAGGATTTTTTTTGTGATGACGTCGCGTGGAAAGTTAGGAGGTTTTTTGTGGTTAGCTTCGTGGGAGGTAGTGAGGCGCGCCGGCTCCGGCGATTATGAAACGCCGTACACGTGCTTTATGTTTTTTTTTTTTTTAAACAATTTTATCTTTTATTTATACGTTGGGGCATAATTGTTGACGTTGCACTTTGGATAATTGTTTAGTTAATAATTGACCGATATGCATTTGAAGGGTTTGTTCATTAATTTACATATTTTTGCGTGACTTAACCTATATATGTTTCGTTTTTAAATTCGAAAATGAAATTAGATATTTTAATTGTTGATACATAAGTACATTTTTTTGGCAGCATTACGTGCGAATAATTATGGTTGAGTGAATTAAAGAAAAACTGCATAAAAGTTAATTGAACTACGATTGTTATTACTTATTGTGTAGATTAATAAAAAGTTATTTATATATAAAGCTAGATTAAAATAATTATAATTAAGTTATTAATTGTTTTCGTGTGTTTTAGCTCTGTTGAGTGTCTCCGACAAAACGAATCTTTTACCATTCGCTAAAAAACTCCACGAACTTGGTTTGACCTTGGTTGCTTCTGGAGGCACAGCCAAATCTCTGAGAGATTCTGGACTCCCTGTTAAAGATGTCTCAGACATTACTGGAGCACCAGAAATGCTTGGCGGACGCGTTAAAACACTACACCCGGCAGTACACGGAGGTAACAATATTTTAATTCTGTAATTTTACACTAATTGATTTTACAATTGAAATATTTATTTTTTCAGGATTTTATTTTTTGGAATTTTTTTTTTCGCACTTATAGTAATCATTTTTGAAAATACAGCATGTACAAAAATCAAATCATAAAAAAAATGAATTATTATTTATATCATTTTTATGTAAAAACAAAAATTAATATTCGTTCGAATTTTTTTAGGTATTCTGGCTAGGCTGACGGAATCCGACAAAGCCGATCTCGCGAAGCAAAATTTCGAATACATCCGTATTGTAGTTTGCAATCTCTACCCGTTCGTAAACACCATATCCAAGCCGGACGTCACCATCGAGGACGCCGTGGAGAACGTCGATATCGGTGGGGTAACTTTGCTGAGGGCAGCGGCAAAGAATCACGCTCGGGTAACAGTTATCTGTGACCCCAACGATTACCAGAAGGTTATCAATGAAATGCAAAACTCTGCAGAACAGGATACGTCTTTGCAAACAAGGTGAATATCGTGGCAATTTTCGATTTACAAGTGTGTTGTTTAATTCATTGCACATTTCTTTCTAGGAAACAATATAATGTTGATATGCTGAAAAAGAAATTTATTTCGCTCGCAACATTTTACATCTAAAGTAAATTATCTGCAACTCTTATATTTAACGAACTCAAAAAGCTATATTAACTAAATTAGATTAATTTAAAATTGGACATTAATTTAGATAACTTGTACAGACCTAAATTGAATACAGTGAAATGAACTTTTTTCACTTTATAATAAGAGAGTGAATTTTTTACTAAACTAAATATCCATTTTCAGACAAACCCTGGCAGTAAAGGCATTCACACACACTGCTCAGTATGACGACGCGATCTCGGACTACTTCCGCCGTCAGTACAGCCAGAATGTATCGCAGCTTACTCTGCGCTACGGAATGAACCCGCACCAGAAGCCAGCGCAGATTTTCACGACCTTGGAGAAGCTGCCACTGACTGTCGTCAATGGATCTCCTGGCTTCATCAACCTCTGCGATGCCCTCAACGGTTATCAGCTCGTTAAGGAGCTCAAAGCTGCTCTTGGTCTACCAGCTGCTACCTCCTTTAAACACGTTAGCCCTGCTGGAGCCGCCGTTGGCATTCCACTCGATGCAGTGCAGGCTAGACTTTGCCAGGTGATGATAAGAGAAATCGTGGTTTTTCTTTCATACTTTTAAAAGAGATGTCAGATAATTATTGAAAAATATTTTGTGGTCAGGTGTGATGATTATTGACAAGCGGTTAATTCATTTTATGTAATTATAAACGGCTACTAATCAAGTGTCTTTGTTGATCGCTTTTTAATAAGATTATTATTTTCTAATTGTAACAATCGACGCTAATTCAATATTATTCATTAAAGATTACAAAATCGTGACTTTTCAATAATCACTAGTGACTTTATTTATAAGCACATCATTATGCTACTGACAACTGTAGTAATATGGTCCGTTTTTTTTTTCAGGTTGACGACCTCATTGATCGACTGACTCCTCTTGCTAGTGCCTATGCCAGAGCACGAGGTGCAGATCGAATGTCTAGTTTCGGAGACTTTGTAGCTCTGTCAGATCCTTGTGATGCCGCTACTGCTAAAATTATTTCAAGGTAATAAAGAATAGAGATATGATTTAAAATAAGAATTATCATCCGAATATCAATAAAGTATGATCTTCAGATAAAGGGAAAACTATATTCTTGCAATTCATTAAAATAAATAACGAAGCGTAAAACAGTAGTAATTAACAGCATTTAAATTTTTATTAACAGAGAAGTGTCCGACGGTATAATAGCACCAGGCTATTCGGACGAAGCTCTGGAATTGCTGCGCAAGAAGAAGAACGGTGGCTATTGCGTCCTCCAGATCGACCCGAACTACGAACCTGCCCTCACCGAGCGCAAGGTACTCTTCGGTTTGACGATGGAGCAGCGGCGTAACGACGCCAAGATCGACCGATCGACCTTCGCAAACGTCGTCAGCAAGCACAATGTTCTGTCCGAGGAGGCGATAAGAGACTTGACCGTCGCGACAATCGCCGTTAAGTACACGCAGAGCAATTCCGTTTGCTACGCCAGAGACGGACAGGTCATTGGCATCGGCGCCGGACAGCAGTCCAGGATTCATTGCACCAGGCTGGCTGGTGATAAAGCCGATAACTGGTGCGAACTAGTATTTTTATTTTACTTGAAGAAAATATTCTTTAAATAGATTTTTATATATTTTTCGCTGAATTTCTAGTTAATTTTTGTTGTTAATATTAATTAATTTTGTTAGCTTTCATTATACGATAATTTGCAACTCCATTACACTATCGACAATCAGTAAGCAGACACATGTTTTTTTACAGTTTTATGTAAATGTTATATCTTTTATTTTTTTATTTCAACTTTGACTTGTACTGAAAGTTTAAATATTTTAAAGATCTTTAATTATCAATGAATTATTATTATCATTATTTGTTCAGGTGGTTACGTCAACACCCGAAGGTAACTGGTATGAAGTTCAAGAAAGGAGTAAAGCGTGCGGAGATATCGAACGCTATCGACAATTACGTTAATGGCACGATCGGCCGCGACATGGAGGAGAGCGCGTGGGCGGCTATGTACGAAGTTGTGCCTGAAAAACTCACTCAAGCCGACAAAGAAGATTGGGCCAAAAAGTTGGACAAAGTCGCCATCAGCAGCGACGCCTTCTTCCCTTTCCGTGATAATGTTGATCGAGCGAGACTGGTGAGTTAATTGCTTTTGTTTTATTTTTAAGTTAATCAATCAATAGAGATAAAAATTACTTTTTATTTTCAGAGTGGAGTTCGTTACATCGGTGCACCTGCCGGATCAACAAACGACGAGGCTGTGATTGAAGCCTGCAATGAGCATGGCATTGTTTTGGCCCACACGGGTGTGAGGCTGTTCCACCATTAAACATAAAAATATTTTTTATTTTGATTATTTTTATTAAATATTTTTCTTAACACTGATACATATCCGTAAAATCCTAAAACCGTAATCTCTAAAATACTTTTGTATTTTAACGCTATCGTTATTTTTTTTACTATGCATTTACATGGTAGCCTAATTGTAAGAAGAATATTGTATATTCGATTGACAAGTGCAGTTAAACAGTTCGTTTTATACTACTATTTGCTTTTATAAAATAAATTACTAACGATCTTTACATAACATGAATATCAAATCATTTCGACATTATTCGACATTTTCTAACAAGTAAAAAATACACAAATATATTCTTTATTTTTAATAATTGTATAGCTAATGTCACTTTACTAGTAGTACATTTTAAACGTAAACGTAAACACTCTTCTTCGGAGTAATTGTCTGAAATGTCGGGAGCTGCAAAATAATGCGTAATTAAAATTTTTGAAACGTCTTTGTAAATTTATCAAAACAAATGTACAATGTTCGTTGTACAGTGATTAAATTTGCAAAGGTAAATTTTTGTAATAAAAACTTTGTAATGTATGAGATATATTAGAAATATTAATGTTTAAAAGAGTTTTTTTTTTGTGAAACCTTTGCAAATGGCTTATTTTTTGGGGCCTGTAGTATTTTAACTATATAAATAATGAAAATTATTTATTTCGTCGTAGAATTACAGTTATTTTTTTGGAATATCGTGAATTTAGTTATTATACAACATATGGTTCACGATTAACTTTGTCGAACCGTTTCTAAATATATACAGTGGGAGAATTGGCTCTTCAAAATAGTTATAAGTGAAAAACGTAATTGTGGTTTGATATGCAAGCACAGAAAATTTTTAAAGGAAAATTCCTGTATTTTTTACTTGAATTTTGAACAATTAGCGAAGCTTTGCCATATTTGAAAAAAAGCTTCGACATTTTTGCGGAAAAAGCTCCGTCCTTTTTCCAGAATTTAAAAAAAAAATAATATTAAATGAATTATTTAAAAAAAATTACTTACGCGTATATAATTGCGTTTTCTTACCGAGAATGAGCTTTATACCCAGTGGTAGATCTTCTAAAGCTTCTCGGTTTGTTTAATCGACGATGATTTCCGGAAACTTTTCTACGACGTTCGAACTGGCACGGGCCAGCGAAATGCAGAGTAAAACGTTTATAATAATCTTCATGATGATCCGATGAAGCGTTATAGTGGCCTCAAAATTTGTATTGTCATTTTATAGTATTCAAATCGTGAGCAAAAGCTTTTAAAGGCACAGTATCTTGCCGTTTTAATGTTGCTATATTCTCGTTTTATTGCTGAGTTACTGTCGAGTTTCACGAATATTTTTTTTAGTTTGAATATTTTTTTTCGCTTTGTAGCCAAATGAAATATTTTGTTAAATATTAAAATTATATGAATGGTTTACTTATAAGTGTCGTGCAATTTAAAAAAAATTCAACTCCGTAGGTTTTTTTTTACTTATTCGAAGACGACAATCTTCTTATTAGAAGAAGAATTCGTTTACGTTTTAGCAGCTTAATGGTAAACGATTGTCCAGTTATTGACAGTATAAAACAGTTTGACTCTATAATAAGTAGATTTTCCACTGTCATTTAGTGGATTCTTCTACCAGTTAAATTAAATTTTTGTGAGTGTATACCATAAATTATAACGACAGTAGTTTACGTTAGAGCTAGAATTGAAAATTAAACGTTAAAAAAATTGTCAAAAATAATCTTTTAACACTTTATTAATTTCAGTTCCTGCATACAAAAAAAACCAGTTAGTTTAGTGAATTAATTATTCATTCTGTTGATGGTTGAATAGATAAGGTTCGTGTGCAGCGATAACGTCAATAATTTCTCCGTAAGCAATCGCGATTTCCCTCAATTTCGCTTTCTCCTCTTCCTCGTTGTGTTTGATTAATTCGGTGTCGGGAACGCAGCCACAGTTGAACTTTCGGCTCGGCCTGAAAAACAGTCCGCTGCAGGAGCAGACGTTAGTGCCGCAGCAAATGTCGTCTCCTTTAGGTCCTATGCAAAATTGGTGGTAGTAATAGTTCCAGAAAATTGGAATGCCCGACAACTGGCCTGGGCCGACTTTGCAGAAATTATTCCTAAAATCATAAAAGGCCGAATGTAAATTTATTTGCCAACATTTCGATCGTCTCGGGCACGTCGTCGCTCTTACCTAGACGCAGGTTTTATCCACATCTGTTGCATGCGATCTACTGCTGAGTAGTTGGCTGAAAGATCGGGAGCTGCAAAATAAGGCGCAATTAAAATTTTTGAAACGTATTTGTAAATTTATTAAAAAAAAAAAATGAAATACGTGTGATATATTTTTTTTTTAGTACAGTGATTAAAGTTGCAAAGATAAATTTTGCATAATAAAAACTGTGATGTACGAGATATATCTGAAACATTATATTAAAAAGAGTTTTTTCTGTGAAAACTGTGCCAATTGCTTATTTTTTTTTTGGGTCTATAGGATTTTCCCATTACACTGAACAAAAAATTAGTAAGTTCAACTAAATAAATCAACTAATTATTTTGTTGATCCAACAAAGTACAGTTTCTTTCAATAAAATTATTAGTTGATTCAAAAAAATATTTACTTGGCAAAACTTTAAAGAAATCCTTAGTTGAATATACTAATTTTTTTTTCAGTGAAATAATGAAAAATATTTATTTCGTCGTAGAATTACAGTTATTTATTGGAATATCGTGAATTTAGATATTTTCTTGAAAATTAAGAGAATTTTCTTGAAAAAAAAATACGTGAAAAAACGTAATAATTGGCTTGGTATGCAAGCACTGAAATTTTTTAAAGGACAATTCCTGTGCAAGCTTTGCAATATTTGAAAAAAAAGCTTCGTCATTTTTGCGGAAACAGCTCCGTTCTTTTTCTAGAACTTAAAAAAAAAATAATATTAAATGAATTATTTAAAAAGATTACTTACGCGTATATAATTGCGTTTTCTTGTCGAGAATGAGCTTTGTACCCAGTGGTAGATCTCCTAAAGCTTCTCGGTTTGTTTCATTGACGATGATTTCCGGAAGCTTTTCTACGAACTTTGAACTGGCATGGGCCAGCGAGACACAGAGTAAAACGCTTATAATAATCTTCATGATGATTCGATGGGGCGTTATAGTGGCCTCAAAATTTTTACTTTCTTTTTATAGCATTCAAAACGTAAGTAAAAGCCTATCTCGCCGTTTTAATTTTGATATACTTAATCTCGTTTTATTGCTGTGTTATTGTCGAGTCCAGGAATATTTTTTTGAGTTTGAGAATCTTTCCGTTCTGTAGCTAAATTAAATATTTGGTTAGATATAATTATATGAAGGATTTATAAACCTTTACATAAATAACCGTTAAATATTATTTAAGTATACTTAAATGTCGTGCAATTTATAAAAGAAATTCAACTCAGTAAGTTTTTTTACAGATTTAATTTATTTAAATCTCGAAGTTTGTATTACTTCATCTATCTATTAATCGTTTTATCTTTATTTAATTATAACATTAATAATAATATTTTAATTTTTTGAAGTATTTCAAGAAAAAGCTTCTTTTTACTTTTAATTTTTTTTACTGAACTATTTCAGGTAGTTTTCTTTTCAATATTCTAAAACCGTTCAGCATACTGTTGTAACTATTAAAGTTCAAAAGTTCGTAAACATATTTCTCGGAAACTCCTTATAAATTTTAAAATGTCTGGCAGATTTTGAAAGATCAGTGAAAATACTATCTTTTCATGCACTTCAATATTTTTTAGTAATTTTTTTAAGATATTTTTTTTACGTTTAAAAGTTACAAAATTTTAGCCAATTTTAAAATTTCAGTCAAACACGCGTAAAAAAAAATTAAAAAATTCCAAAAAAGAGTAGAAAGTAATCGTAATTTCCTAAAAGTTTGTTCTGAAGCAATTTTGTGTATATTTTTTCTGGTCGGAGATATAATAAGTATTTAAACATGAGAAATGAAAGAAATTTACTTAGTACACTTTTGTTAGATTTACAGTATTACTTAAAGAAAAAGGCTTTATAGCGGTCTTAAGGAACACAGATTGCCCGATTTTACTCGGGATTAGAGTCATCTTTTGAATAGTAATGCGCTTGGGTCGAACGATGCGCACTGGTTCGTGGAATTCTCTCCATTGCCACCAGGTGGATCGCCGATTTTCTTGCCCATGCAAGAAATCGGCGTTCCAAATACATAAAGTCC
>JAWWEN010051923.1:0-11127 GCA_035582955.1 Sycophila texana | reverse complement strand
AAATCTGCTCGATCGGGCAGTAAATTCACCCGCGGGAAAAATCTGCACTTTTCGCCCCTTGTTACATAATGTACTATGATCTTCAAATGACCTTGATCCTTGACCTCATGGTCATGGACAAGGTCACCATCAGTTGACCATCTTCGTACTCTACAACTTCTGTATTAAGTTTTTTTTTTTAGGATGCATAGTTTTCGAAATGTTTGTAAAATTTACTATAAATTTGCGAATTATTTATTTTAAAATATCAAGTGTCCGTAAATGTCCGTCGATTAGTAGGGATTGTAGTAAATTTTAATAGAAAATTTTTCTCCGAACATTGATGTATAAATTACATTTGTGCCCGGATAAATCGAGCTCTCGACGGGAAACGAACGAGGGGCAGAAAAAAATGAAGACTGTAAAAAAGGTCAGGGATAAAAAATTGGTAATAAATGAAAAGCTCGCGCGGACGAACCTCTTTGACGTGCTCGACCTTGCCAATAGCGGTAAACAAAGCTGACCGTAATTGCGAACCCCGAGATTCACGGTCAATAGTTCGTTTGTGGCTCGCACTTAATTAAAAAAGACCGGGAACGCTGTAACACGATAAGCATCTAAATTCAACTTTAAAAGAAAAAAAATTCTCGCTCATGCACCTCGGTGACGGTAGCTTAAAAAAAAAAAAAAAAAAAAATTATGCAGGGAGTACCGTCACTTTCAATTACGTGTGCCCCTATTTGAAAAGTGTAGCAGGTCTCACCTTTTTTCCCCTTTTTTGCGCCAATTTCGCGGGAATTTATGCGAGAGCTCGTGCTTCACACTTTTCCGCAGGGTAAAATTTTCAACTTTTCCTTGCGTAAGATTCGCGTTTCAAAATTACTCTGGTGAATGAAAAAATTTTTAATTAAAAGATCATTTGTACGAGAATCAAGCATTGCGAACAAATATTTTCTTCTTTTTTTCAAAGATGAATTTTCTTAATTAAGAATCATTTTTAATTTACTTGCTTTTTCGAAATGTTCCAACGTTTAATAATCCCAAACGATTTTCAAATTAAAGTGTATGAGTGAACATGCAAATGAGCGTATAAATATTATTCGCCGACAACAATCAATATTAATAATGACCGAATGTTCGTAATGAATGATGCAAGCCAATGATATATTCACAAGGCGCATTCGGTCGTATGTGCAAATACCTCGACGAGGGACGACAAATATGTCTTTTACCCAGTGAAAAAAAAATTAAATATTTGAAAAGTCGAGCTTATTAATGACTCTTTATGGTACATTATGATGTGGTGCGGTGAAATAAAAAAAAAGTAGGGGGGATGGGGAAGAAAATAAAGACGGGATCTCGGAGCCGGTTTCGCTCGTGTATACACGCACAACGGCGGAAGATAATTTGCTGTGGTTTGGTTTTAACTTTTACTTTCGAGCGACTTCGGAACCGAAATCCCCACAATCCGCCCACATATTACATGTGCCAGACTACGCTGCTAATTGAGATAGTAACGCAGGCCTGAGAATTACCGATTAGAATTAATTGTCTAAAACTTAATGTATTGGTGTAGATTTAGTGTAAAAGTGGCTTACTTAAAAATAGAGTAAAGTTTTAGAAAAAAAATTCGTTCATTTTTAATTTAGTTATGTTCTGAACATTAGTAAAAATAAAGTTTATAGAAAAATTTTCCTATGGGAAACCATTTGTTTGAAATAGGCTGAAAAATATGTATATTTTTCTTTATTTTTACACTGTATATAAACATATTTACATTTCTATTAAAGAATTTTTTTCTATTTTGTGTAAAAATGTGTTCCTATTCCTATTCATCACGTTTTTAGTGAGAATTCTATAAATGCTTAGACCACTATTATAACAGCCAAAATGTAATTTCTAGATAAAAGATGCTTAATTGTCCATCAGGAACACTAAAAAATTCCAGATTTATATTGTGCCGCTAATGTATTGATCTAACGACCGCAATTAATTCGCTAATCATTTTATTTGTGTTTTAATTCCCCGTTAAAAGTATCTTCCTTCGCGCTGCGATCATTTACCACCACAGCATCCGCGACATTAATCAATTTACTTACCATTTCGATCCTTCACAACTGATCGCTTTTTCAATCAGGCAGAACGGTGATTATTCCAATTTCAAAGGCGATTCATTAATCAAGACTCGCGAGCGCATAATGAATAAAAAAAAAAAAGAAGAAAAAAAGAATCAGCAGTCCGAAATCTCGTTTCATAGAAAAGCATCACCTGCTCCAATTTGATCGTCATTCTGGTAAAAAAGAATTGCATAGAAGAAGTTCCATTGCTTTAATAAAAAAAAACATGAAAAAAAAGAATTAGCAGTCCGAAATATTGTTTCGGAGAAAAGCACCTGCCCCAATTCGATCACCATCCTGGTAAAGAAGAGTTACATAGAAGAAGCTCCATTACGCTAATGAAGGTTTCCATTAAGAAGCGCGGAGCTTCCGCGTGTGTCTTTGTTCTACGGTGAAAGAAAAAGAGAAATAAAAAAACAAATAAAACGTAATCCAATTTTCTCCGTATCAAAACGCTAACGAAGACTGACCAAAGTAATATACCAAAACAAAAGAAAGAAGTTGTCCTCAACAATTTAAAGCAAATTCAGAAGGACACCTCGCGGGACACTCTAAGCAGCAGCGGCAACAGCAACCACGGCGTTCGCTCGCCTAGAAGAAAAGTAGCGAAGGACAGAACCGACAGGATGCGGAGGGAGGGAGGCAAAGAAGCCAAGAGCAAAATGAAGCGAGAGCCGCGGCACGTAGAGTGCACTCCGTAACGGTAATACCTCTAGACCTGCAGCGCCGGTACCGCAAGACGCGCGCACGTTCGCTGCGCCTCGAGCTCTTCGCGCTCGCCTAAGGACGTCCGTGTGTACGCGCGCACGTACCAGCCACCCTCCCGGGTCCCAAGGGATGGCTCCCACCGCGACTCCAGGATGGGAAACAAATCTACGGTCGAATCTTCCGCTCTCCGGCTTTTAGATTTCTTTTGGGAGTACAGCTCCCGTAAAGCTCGCCTCGATGAAGTGCTTTATAAAGGATTGTGTATGTGCTTATGGTGATATTCGGTGGAGTATACGTTTTTTTTATTTTTTTTTTTTTATTTGGTAGGTGGGCTTGAATTCTAATTTCATGCGAGAATAAGCTCGAGGTCATTTCGCTTACTTATAAAATAATGTTGGAATATATCGTCGCTTTTAACGAAGAAAAGCACAGTTCAAAAAAGGACTATTTTATAATCTTCCATTTTTAGAATAGAATAGAATAGTTTATTATTGTAAATTACAGTATTTACAAAATGTAGAGTTCGAATCTTTGTGTATAAAACATCGTAAAAAATATATGTATCTGTAAGAAAGTATAACAATTTCATAGATTTAAAATAATAATAACAATTATTAGCCATTTTAAAGTTATAGTAAAATATGGACTTTGGTAATATCATATAGTCAGAGCTTAAAAATAATTAAAAATTTTTAGAGCACTAGAGTAAAGCAAATACCTCCAGGACCTGCTAAACTTGTGGTATAATTCGTGTGGTACTCTAACTTTATCAGGTTTTGGAAGTATTTACTTAACTCTAGTGCTTTAAAAATGGCAGATAATTAAAGTAGTCCTTTTTTTGAAATGTGCTTAGAGGCGACGATATGTATGTAATATATAGGGTCTTATAACGTATCTCTGGATTTTTCGTTACTTCTGCGAGATTTTATGTTACGTTGCGTGTTTCGGTGTATAGGAGAGACATTCACTTCGAGTTTTTGTCCGTTTAAGGAAGGATTCCTCTCGTGCCTTATAAAATTGCATCAAAGAATGTGTGTGAGTTTAAGATGCTCGTAAAATGGGATTGCTTTTCTCCGCGTGATGAATCGCTTTGAGAAAGCATTTTCGTGTTGCATGCAGGCTTGCAGCGCCTGTTGTCTTAGTAAAATACCAAATGTTTTCATTATCGAATTGACTGTCTTCATTTTCATGTAGACTCTAGTATCTGCATATATCTATACTCTGAGAACTTTAGGATGACTTTACGAATTAATCGAAAATATTAACAACACATAATCAATTAAACATTACAATTATTTACACATTTTTATACCCTACATTTAAAAAAAAACGATGGCAGGATGATGTAGAACATTCTAAGAAAAATTTAAGACTAATAGAAAATATTGACTAGCTGCATACAATTATAAAACATATACAGATTTTTAATAATTTAAAATCACACGTGCATAATAATGAACACGTGAGAAAATGATCGAACTCATTTGCGCTAGTCTTCGACAAGTGTATACGTTCGACCAGTTTAAATCGAGTCCGCATTCATTTAACCCGCTTTCAATGGAATTCTGACGATTCATTTTTCAAGTACTTTTTTCCGGATAGCACAAATACACTACCGCATATATCTGGTCTGGTCTTTACTTAGGATACTACCGCAGCAAGTGAATCGGTGCAAAATTACCACTTATCGGCAAATGTTAAAACCATATCGACTCTGCGGCAACGACGGCGAAGAAAAAAGGCTGGTAAACGCTGAAACTGGCGGCATTTATTCCCAGCACGTGTGTGCAAGTTGGATTCGTTGCGCGACCTATTTACGACTGGTCTCGCAATCCGCGAGGTATATCGTTTTGCAAAAGTACCGGTCGGACACTAAAGCGCGCCGCGCAGATGCCTATGATGGGGTCCGGCGACGATTGCACCGGGCCGGGAATCCCGAGAGCTGCTAAATACCAAAAAAAATCGAAAATTTTAAGAATCTTGTCTTGATTTTTGAAAAAATATATAGAAAACAAAAATTCATTCATTTTTGACATATATTTATAGAAATTTATATCTTTCAAAATTATTTTGTTGATTCAAATTAATAGTTACTTGTTTTGGTCTTGTCTGGTAATTCAAGGCAAGTCCAAGAATTTTCGAATTTCCCCCCGAATTTGTCGTCTGTAAACTACCGACTTTTATCGACGCTAACTTTTTTCTTTTTCTTTCTCGTCAAAGCGCCGTGATTGTAATTATAACAGTATAACGATATATACGCCGATGCGAGCGGAATGCGTATTGTTCGCGGAGTAATAATCGTGGAGTAGAATCTCGCGGTGCCGTTGTACTAGCAATGCTCGCCTGAAGTTAATCACCATTCATCTTGGCGTTAAATGGCCCAGACGTCTCGTAAACATTCGAGCGCGTACTTTTCCCTTGGACAAATAGTGCGCCGGCCGTAAAATTTAATTTTCAAATCTTTCAATGAAAAATTTAACGGCTCGCTCTTAACAATCCTCGACCGAAGGAAAAATTGTACACGCACTCGATAATAATGCACTGATGCAGAGATCCCCATGATCACAGCTACAATGCGATGTCTATAAGTGTACTTAAAAAAGTACTTGCAAAAATATTTACGTAAAAAGTATTTGCAGAAATTTTGAGCAACAAAATACATATTGGTTGAGGTAATAAAATTGATGAGAACGACATTAACTTTTCATCAACATATACTTATTTGAAATAAAATGTAGAATAATTACTCTCCGGATACAGATGGAATTTGTTCAAAAATTACATTAAGGAGTCTACGTTGTGCAATTTTGCTAATGATCTTGTTCATTTTTTCGAGGCTGATTCACAATATCCTGTCGTCGTTTTTTAAGAGAAGATTTTACTGATGGTTTTCCTTTTAAACATTTTGTAAAAATTCCGACAATAAATTAAATTTTTTTCTGTTTTTAGACAATGTTATTATTTATGAATGAAGTCATCCTCGTGTTTTAGACGTGGCTGAATGTTTATATAACTCAAAGTTTTACATCTGACTTGAATACTGCGTAGGAATTGTAATGGATTATAGCCATTACGTATGAAAGTCTTTCTGATTCTCTTCTTAAAAAGTAATTAAGATAAATTACTATACGTGGGTGTTAGATTTTAATTCTGCTCTTTTATGCAATACTTGGCTAGTAAATCTTTTATATACATGGATAGATTTTTTTTGTAATAAGAATTTTATTAACTATAAAATCCCTGTATAATCGATGACTATAAAGTATTTACTTTCAAAATTTTACACAATGCGTCATTTTGATCTCTTGCATCATTATATTTTTTTAAATAATTTTTTAAACAAAATAATATATAAAATCTTCTGAATAAGTGTGATCTCTGTGAATTTATTTAAGTTTCGCAACTTGTTTTAAATCTAATGTTGACGTTTATTCTACTCTTAATTGTATGAAGCATAATTAGAGTACTCTCCCATTATGATTTACAAGATACTGAGACAATAAATTAGTCAATTCAAACCATGTTAATCCTTAAGTTATTTTGTGCGTGAATCTAATATTATCGTTTTTTTAGATATATTATAATTGTAGCATTTTAGTAATGAAGTAATTAATTTTTATGTTATTACTTTCTACTTTCACTTTCTTATCTGTTGTTTAATTTTATTATCATTATAAATAAGTATAAATAAATGAATAAATAAATAAATTAGTATAAACCCGTAAGTTTATAAAACAAACAAAAAATATATAATCTAATTCAGACGATAAGAATTAAAGGTATCAGGGCTGCATTTTTCCAACTCCCGATCATCCTTCCTGCACTCGCGGGCGGTCTACAGCTCCTCCACGGAAAAAAGAGCAAGGACGGCACGACGCGAGAGGAAACGGCGTTGCGTCACACATCTGCACGTACGTGTGTTCATCCCCACGACTCTGCCGGCAGAAGAGTAGCAGTGCAACGTCTTCGAAGCGACTAAGTGGCCTCTCCCTCTCTCTTTCTCTCTTCCTCGTCCCTTTTCGTTTCTCCTTCTCCCACGAGTTGACTCGAGGGGGCCCACGTAGACGAGAGAGGAGATAACTGTGCATTAATTATGTAACCTGTCGGGGTAATTCAAACGGAAGGGTTGCGGAATGCGCGAGCGAGCGAGAGAGACAGACAGCGAATGAGCGAGAGAGAGAGAGAGAAAGAGAGATAGACGGACGGCTGTAAGGCATCGCGCTATTACCTGCCCACGGGAGGTCGAAGACACCTTCGGACTTGGGGAGCTCTGTCTCGCGTCCGCGCACGCACGCGATTGCCTGCGATGCGCTTTTCCCGCTGCGGCGCGCCGGGGGGATACGCGACGCGCGCGCTCGATACTCGCGCGGCGAATAGTCCCACGCGGCTTCGGGCCCGATTCAATTTTTAGCCCGACGCTTGGCCTAATAGCTGGATTCGTTATTGAGATAGACCGGCAGATTCGATGTACGCTCGATTGTTCGTTGCTATAAGAGTAATCGAAAGGATTAGAGCGCTCAATATTCTCAAAATTTATATATGAGTAGTGTGACTCGTTTTGTACGCCGTTTTTGTGATTTATTTCTTGTAACTTGTCATTTTTGAAATTTGAAAAGAGGAATAACGTTTTTAGGTTTCATTTTATTTTATTTATTTACTAGGAACCAAGCGCACGACTAAGTTTCAATCTTATAAATAAAAATCATAAATCGAACGAAAGAATCATTATTTTTCTCTTATTAATTTATATAAATAATATTCTCTCACAAAAAAAACATACGTTCGTATAATGAGTATCAACATATTATAATACAATTTAGTAAAAAAGCGAAATTTTGCACAGATTTTGTATAATTAAGTCTTACATACTTTTAGAAATTGTTTAGATTTTTAAGTTTATGAAATAAGTGTAGCAAATCTGTTCATGCGGTTGAAATTTATTCGATTTCTCAAACGTAGATTTATGCACAACAAAATATTACCTACAATTTTGACAAATATTAGTAATTTAAGGTAAAATACTGATAGTTTATATCTTTTTTGCAGGATTCTGCACGGTTGAGTTTCACTCAATTCTCACCGAAGTAAAGAGTGACGTCCGGAGATAATTGACTTGCCATCGAGACAGAAATACAAAACCGTGTCGTTAAACAGCCATGAAAAATAAGGTAAAGAAGAAAAGCACCGAGGCAAGTAAGATGAGAAAATTCTCGCTAGTCTCTCTTAAACCAACGTAAGACCATCCAAGTGCACGAGAATCGAGGTTTCAGTAAAAAAAAAAAAAAAAAACTAAACCAGAAGTGCACCGGCATATCAGCATTTTTTTTCTTGTAAGTAGTACAGTATCTTAACAACATCACAATTTAAATCTTATCCAAAATATTTTTTCAACCTTTTTAGATTAATTTAATTTTTTTTTTTTTTTTTTAATAGCGCCTTTTTCTTCTCAGTAGACTGAACATTTAACTAAAATATGACCAATTGTTTAATGAATCTTTCCTCAGATTTAAAAACCTTAATAAATAAAACAAAAATAATTAAGTTACTTAATTTACTTAGTGTAGCACTACGCGAATAAACAAACATTTTCCCTGCCCTAACGGCTCTGTTTTCCAACGAAAACGCGTATGACGACAAAGCGAACGAAAAAAAAAAACGGAAGGCGCGCGCCGGCGTTACTGTAATGCACTTTTGCAATATGCAGCGCGATATGAAAAACCGAAAGCTAAAATAATCGAGCGGCGTGCTCGGTCGCGCAGGAATCCGGTCCCACGGCACACTTTATGCTGTGCCCCGGCCGCCGATGATGGATTCGCATCAAACGCGCGGATAGACGCACGGCGCCCGACTAGTTTGCATTTGAGTTATGTCAACCGCGCACCACGCCCCCACTATACTTACTCATTTACTACATTATACCTACAAAATTTCGAACGGCGCGTGCTATCGGTAAACCGAGAGGTCTAACTACTTTCAAATCGACTCGGTTTCACCGTGAATTAAACAAATGGGCAAATTAAATGAAAATTATCTTTCAATGTATTTTGTTGCTACTTAATTGATTTATTGGTTTAAACTTGTGCACTTATTTATACTCGTTCGTGTTATTGGCTGACGTTAATGTGAAAAAGGTAACGTTTAAATTCAAGTTCCCAAGAAATTTTTTTGTCGTTTATACTGTGCTTTAGATCGTAAATTGAAAAAAATGCTCCTGTACTGCCATCTCTCATTCGAAGCTTGACGATAATTAGACTTGTGGGTGCGTTCCGTCGACAACGAAGAAATCTTTCGGTCACTCGAACCCTTTTTTATATCATCTGTATATTTTAAACACGCTGCGGTCTCATTACCAGACCAGTACTCTACTTGTATTTTAATTCCACACTGTTCATTCACGAACTTGATAAAAGTTGTTTAATTAACTGGGATACACAAACTGGAAATTTGTTTTAAAGACCTCACCTACATCAACTTTTTCGGTTCCTTAAGAATCCTCTAATGTTGAAAAACTCGTGAATTATTTTAATTCCAAATCTATATAATTAAGTGTTATAATACAATTTTTTTGCAGACTAATTATTGTTACTAAAAAGAAAAAATAATTTTATAAAAAAATTTGCTGATATGAATGATGATTCAAAAAGAAAAATCTTGATACTGAAATCTCGTTTCTAAAGTTTATTATTTTATCTTAATTTTTTTTAAATAATATTCTTATATAAGACCTACAGGGGGGATTAAGATACTTCATTTACATATTTCAAAAACTACATGCAAATTTAATATATAACTACTTATAAGGTAAAAACTCAAAAAATGTAATTGAATTACTGTAAAGAACTTCATTTAAAGTTCATACAAAATTGTCAGGATTTATTTAAAAACCTCTGATCAGTTTAGTATACGCAATGGTTCTATCAATTTTATGAATTCACACATATATGTACATCTCATTCGTTTTTCTAATTCACCACGACAATAACTTATTCATACAACTCTACACACATTTTCCATCCCACCGCTAAACAAAACAATCAATCAGCCAATCAGCACCAGTGCGGCAAGGTGAATCTGTATATTTAGCTAAGCGCGGAAGGAACTAATAGTCGCGTGCGCCGTTTATTTATCGTCCCGCGGCGAAGCGAGAAAACGCGTTAAACAAACGACGGGGCATCCTCCAGCGCAACAAAAAAAAAAAGACAGATCCGGAATCCATTGTCCACGTGCATCTTCTCCGGCTCTCCTCTCTCCTCTCTCCAGGGGAGTATATTTATAGCCGCAGCGAAGGCTCGTCCGCCGCGCGCATACGCTTAAAGGCCGCGCGGCGAGCTGTGTACGCGTCGGAGCATTTGGGATGTTACTTTTCATTCACAATTTCTCGGCGTGCCGTACTTGTTTCCACACATTGTGTGCATTAGTCACAGGAGGGAGGAAGGGGGGAGAAATGCTATCGCGCGGAGTTTATACGACGAGCGCCGCCGCGAGGCCGGTTACGGAATGTTTGTCAAGTTCAAGAAGAGTCTCGCCGCGAAAGATTGATAGTGCCGTTTAATGGACCCGAGTTCAAGGGAAATGTGGAGATTTACGAACGCGCGATTTATACGAGATTGGGCTCGTCATCAAACTTTCGCTTGGAATGTGTATTATTGGTGGGGCGGCACGGGACTCAAGACTTTTCTTGGTCTTGTCTTGCTATACAAGACATGATTAAGGTAAGACTACAGGAAAAATTTTAAGACGAGACCAGGAATAAGGAGATCGAGCCTCTTGGTCTTGTCTTGAGTCTTGTTATTTTAAAAACTAAAAATAGTACGTAATATTTTTAAAAAATTTTTTTCAATAAAACCTTTATCACTCTGCAATAAAAAAGCTGAATAAATAAAACTATTAACAAAAATAATAATAATTTTTAAGAATCAAATACGATCGGATATTGCAAGTTATTGTTAACTAGTCCTTTAATTAATGAATGAATTAATTAGTATTTATTATTTATTTATTTAAACAATTAGTCGGGCTAAAAGTCCTTTACAAAATAACAATCGAAAAGTTAAAACTAAATTAAATATAAGAGAGCTGAAAAATTTAGAATTATTGAATTTTTAAAATAATTCTTAATTAAGTAATTAGTAATTTTAGCAAAAAAAAATGTGAAAGTTCTACTTAGTTGTTATTTAATTAATTTGTGCAATAATAAGGTGGGATTGAATAAAGGATTCTGAAATAGAAAAATTTAGCAATTGGGAAGAATAGTGAAAAATTTCATTATATCCGTCTGATAGAATATTGAAAAATAATCGACACGTATTTTTTCTTTTTTCAA
>JAWWEN010051902.1:0-11129 GCA_035582955.1 Sycophila texana | reverse complement strand
AAATTTTATTATAATTTTTAATTTTCAAATTTTTTTTCAAAAAAAAATTTTTAGGTATAAACCCCCCTTAAATAATTGTTTATTTCTTTGTTAAAAAAGAATATTTTTCAACAGTCCCCTTAAATTAGTAGATGCTATATTTATACCATATTACAAGTACATTAATTTTCATGTGCAACAATTTCTAAAGAACAATCTGTATTTCGCTGTGATAACAGAGAAAGAGAATCGATAAGGCAGACTCGAAGTTCGGTGCTACCGATGAATCCGCCGAGCTCGGAGAAGTGGCGTACACCCTCGGTAGCGGGATATTTGCAGCCCTCGGAGAGGCCCTGCCGAATGAGAGTAAGCGCGCGATCGGATTGATTCGGAGTAATTCGTTGCAATGAATGATCCCTTTGTAAATAAAAAATTTTAATAGTACATAAACGTGTGCCAGTCGCGAATGCCTTGCGGAGCGGAGGCCATGCCGTCCGTGCGCAGCGTCGAGTCGACGCCGAACGCTGTGCTCCGGGCGAATCTCGAGCCCAAGGTACCCGAGCGCCCGGACCTTGTGCAGCTCCGACACAGTCACGTGGATCGGTACTACCTGCACAAGCGTCAGAGTCTTCAGAACAATGTACGCATGTTACTTCTGCATTTCGTTTTTATATTACTTTTTATTATACGATTTGCGATTTTTGTTGTACTCGCTTTATTGTATTTCTTCAGGATTAATTAACTAAACGATACATTTGCCTTGTTGTAGCGGATGAACGCGCAATCGAAAAAGTGGTTTGAAAGTAGCGCTAAAATGTCCAATTTACGGAGTACTAACGTTCATCAGAGAGAAAATCCTTATGCGAAAACATCGACGGTAAAATCGTCGGACATTTTTCAACAAACATTTTTTTTGAGCAAAGACTTAAATATGCAAATAGTACAAGGAGAGAACCGATTATCTAGGTGGGTTGAATTCAATAAATTGGATTATTATCTGACGATAATATAAGTAGTATATGTTATAATAATACCGGGTATTTTTTAGAGCGAATCAACTTCCCTCGATCTTTTTGAAGCACGACAGAGACATACTTCAAGCGACAAATTCACCCTGTTTGTTGAACAACAATCCACGAAAAGTTAGCGATCGTTCAGTTTCAGGTAATTTCTAAAATTTTTCATCAACCTTACTTCAAGTTTGAAGCATATATTGAGTCTAATGTATAATAGGTATACCAATGAGGAAAGCAAGTTCGACAAAATCACCATTAAAAAAAGTAGCAAGACGCGATCCCGCTAACAATTATCTTCGTTCTCTCTCGTTTGATCCAAGTAAATTCAACGCATCCAAGCACTGTGAGCAAAGATTAAAATTCCGTGTTGATTAAAATTATGCTCGTGTTTTTGAGCCGGTGAAAAAAAGAGCAAAAAGTTTGTATAAACACAGGCATATATATATATCTATATATATTTATAAAAAATAGATTACAATAGAAAATTTCATAGATTATGTCTTTCTACTCGTAGAAAAGGAAAAATTGTAATACAATTAATTATTGGTATAATTAAGGTATAATCTTAAACTTTGAATATTTTGATGACACACAACTCCGAATAATAATTCGTTTAGTCGTTAACTTATAATGAAAATAATAATTACAGTAGCAATAATATTAAAAATAGAAATGTAATATACTTATTATCAGTGTACTTATGAACAGCAGCTTTTTGATTACCGTTTTAATATTTCTAGTGACAATTCATCTTCGGTATAAATTCATTCTAATCGTTTAAATATCGTGCGTTCGCTGCTTTTACACTTTGTCATTCCTTGATTCCAAGATTAAATTTTAAAGAAAATATACATTATACTAAAAATAAAAATAAAATGATTCGCTTTTGATTGGTAAAAAATCATATTTCATCTTCGTATTTGCGAATTCACTTGTCCGTATTTTAAAATCAACCTAACATTGGCAGTTATTTCTTACGTAGAATCGCTTTTAGCATTCCAGGATTTATCTCTTCGAATCTAAAATAAAAAAATCGTAATTGAAATAAATTATCTATCATGAAATGAGGTGATAAATGCTGGTTTTTATCATCTTACATTATATTTTTTCTATTAAGCCTTTCCGCAACTTTGGGCTTAATTCTGCTATAACCGGCTGGACTATGCATTCCTCTGCCAGTGATAATGTAGACAGTCTTCCGCTCTCCTTTGCTCATTTCGTTAAGTCTGTCGTCTATGAAGATGTCGAGGACTTGCACCGCTTCTACCACACGCAATTTGTGAAGATCCAACTGGTCGTCATTTTCGTGGGTGTAAGCTTGCGCCGCTAAAATTGCCGCAGCTGCTTTAGCATTCGCCGATTCCATTTGTTTCACGTGTATTTTAGCCTACAGTAAACAGAAATATTATTTTAGTGTCTACAATTTTGAAATTAATAACTCGAAAAAATTTAATTTACTGACCACATCAGAATAGTATGCAGCAACTTGTGGTCTTTTTAGTCGGCAAGCTTCTGCTGCTTTTTGATAATTTTCGTTTCTTAAGTTGTATTGTCGACTGGCTTCTTCTCTCGACTCATGGGCATATTTCATAGCATCTTCGTAGGTCATGTAATTCTCGGTGTCATCGTTTTCTTGCTCGTAGGCCCTTTCCTGATTTTGATTTTCATTCTTGAAAATAAAAACGAATTACTTGTTGGTTGTTTACTGTTGCTTAACTTTATTTACAAGATTATTAAATATTAAATACCGTTGCATTTTCATTCCCTTGATCTTTTATTTTGTTAAAAAGATCATTCCGTTTTTTCAAAACATCTGCCATAGTTGGTTTTTCTAACGAATTTTCTCTTAATATATTAACTGTCTCTTCGAAATTTCGATTGTGAGCCTCGTATATTTCCCGTAACGTTTCACGATCGTATTCGGGAAACATGTCACGTAGGTATCTCTCCCACTTCGTGCTCTAAACAATAAGGAATCAATATAAATATATTTCTATTTGAAAATTAATATAAATACTTTCTTTAAGGTACATCCTAATTTTTCATCAAAATACACATATACTTCGTTATTTTGATTTATAGTTAGGATCGTACCATAAATATTTCTTGCACAGTACTCACATTTTTATTACTACACTTTGCAAGAGCCATTTCCATATCCAACACCTCCCCTAAATTCGGCACCTTAAGTATAAGTGTTTTAATAAATCTTTACATACTTTAATCAAGCTTAGAATAAAAAGTAAACGTTAATAATAATGAAAACTGAGAGGAATAGAGACAATTTAAAAAAAGTTATACCTCATTATCAGGGAGTGCTCGGGCCTCCTCCTCGGCTTCCAAAGACCTCGCATATTCGGCGTCTACGAGATGTAATATAGCGGTTAAAGAAAGAGTTAAAATAAGAAATAAATAAACTAAGAAAATTTGCACCTTTGGCAATAACTTCATCAAGCTGTTCCTGCATAACCCACAACTGTCGCTGCATGCTCTCGATCCAGAGTGCGTGGAGTTCTTGAGCCATGGAGCGCCGAATTTGGATGACGGGGAAAAGGCCATCGGGTACTTGGAATCCCGAGTTTCCAAACTCCGATTCAAGAACACTGATGAATTCATAGCCCAGCTTTAGTTCCATCATCTCTTCTTCCTCGGTTTCTTCCTCGTAGCTGCCCTCTTCTTCCTCCTCCACTGGTTGCTCCTCTACCGCTGGATGATCTAATCGCGTTGGGTGCTTAATTTCTGTAGAGATCTATAGCAACAAGAAATTATTTTTTTTTTTTTTTTTTTAATGCTACTAATTATTAATAAGAACACTATGGATATTAGTACAATATCAAATCAAATACTCTTTCACACTATGAAATGTAAATGAAATGTTGAGAACTCAAAAAGAAGTTCGTGACTGAACTCAAAATGTTTACTGTGCTTAAGGCGGAACCCCCTCCTTTCAGGTAATCGTAAAAGAATACGCGGTCATTACCAAGATGCACATTGGGATTTTCCCCAGCAATTAAATAACTGTTTGAAGGGTTCTAATAATGTAATAAAATCACAGATGTTCTCTCACGATGGGTAATAGCTTATTTAAGTTTGATTTATTGGTGGTTTACTGGAGGATTTATTGCTGGTAATAATTCGCTTCAAAATGTGTTCTTTTTGTAGAAGACATGTAAAATACAAATTCGTAGCAATTTTTATCCTTAAAATTTGTTTAAAATTCACTGATAAACATGGCTAAGCGTAAAAAGAAAAGAAAATAATCAAAAGAAAAAAATTATTTTCATTAGCGTAATAGAAAAAAAACTGAAGTGCACTCACCCCGGCAGGTACAAATTCGGTAAACTGCAGTTGCGAAGAATCTGGTAAAATTACATTATCAGTATCGAGATTGACAGGTTGCGGTTGATTCTCTTGCGGAGGAGGAGAGAATTCGCGCTTCTTCCACCGCTTAACTCGTAAAGTGTGTGGTCTATAACTTTCCTCACTCAGCACAAATTTTTCTTGCAACTGGCGCTGCAGTGCTAATTCGTACGGTGAGGGCATTTTTTTTCTTCTACCAGTACGGGACTGTTGAGGTTGCTGCTCTGGCTTTTGTTGCGCAGTTTCTGCTGAAGATGATGACGATTCCGAGCTTGGACGTGTCAGTGAATCGATTGGCTCTGTGGGACAAAGTTCTGTTAGTACTTATATCTTATCAACTGATAAGATAAGCACTTTCACATTTTCACTTTTTCCATCAATAATGTGTTCTGAATTTCTGATCTAATATTAAAAAGTGTATAAAAATAATATTTACAATATTTTAAAAAATTTGCTGTCTCGGCGCAACTTGAAGCGAACGTATGCTAAGTCAACATTTTGCTCTCGTTGGTTTAAACTATAATGACGATAGACGTATGAAAAATGATTCTCGGCTTGTGTGATTATCGTTCTCGCTTCGTCCGAGAATCAGCTCTTTCATTCTAATATTAATTAAATGAACTGTATTCATTTTATACTTTAAACGCGAAGTAAAAGATTAATTATTTTAAAGGATTGTTTATAATTATGCTTAAAACGATACCTTTTGAGGCGGTACTCTGATCCTGATGTGTAGTGGGCGTATCGAGCTGATCAATTACTGCGCAGATGGTGGGGTCATCGTATTGAAGATTTGTCAGATAGTCAACTGCCCAATCTAAGTTACGTTTGCATAAATTTCGATAGACATCAAGGACGTAGTAACGAGGTAGTTGACTGAACAGTTCGACCAATTCATCGCCCCGATCCTCGAGTTCCGCTTCAAGTTCTAACTCAAATAATGCATGATCACTCAATACACTTGTTGCGGTTGTCATCGTACCCTTGTGCAACATTAATTTTCCTCTGGGTGAGGTTTTATCATCTAAAGTAAAGAAAATTTTTATTATTTACATACTTATAAAAAGTTTATAAAAATAATTTATTTATTTCGAAACGTTAAGATCAATAAATCTTACCTGTGGGTGAACTTCGGTCATTATTAATATTACGATTGACCGCATTAAGGACCTTAAACTCATCAGTACCTCCAACGAAAGCTACATTAAAATCATAGGGATGGGTATTGGTCTCTTTTTCTAATGTTTCTAGTTGTACAGATGCTGTTTCAGGTAATTCCGTTTTTTCTGAGGTTGATTCGTCAATAGGGAACGGCGATTCGCGCCAACTAATTAAATTAACATTATCTATACCACCGGGAGTTGATAAACTGCTATTCACCTGCATCAATGTATTAATTCTGTATTTTTTATTTATTTATTTTCTAGAATACTAGTTTAAAAACTCACCTTTTCAGCAAATACATTTTTATTATCTAAAATATTTTCCTTTGATATTTCTTCAGAAACTTTTCGTAGATCGAATTCAAACTTCTAAAAAAGTTTATGGTGTTAATACAATAAAAAATAAATATTCTGCAACTTAATAAAAATTTGTTACCTTATATATATCTTCGAGTATAGCTTCATCAGAGATAATATTACAAATTTTCGATTCTTCTCTAACGATTTTACATTCCTCATTTTCGTGGTGTTCAATAAGTTGGAAGTCCGAAGAGGCCTCGAGCAACTGTTCTTTTACAAGCTCTGTATCGTCAATTTCACGAGTTTCAAAATATTCGTCATTTGTCTCACAAGAGTTTTCTAATAAATTTGTCACTGATTGTGGCTCAACTTTCTCGGCTGGTGTAGACATTTCTGCCGAAGAAGAGTCACTTAAGTGTAATTCAGGTACTGTACTTTGATTTTTTTCTTTATCAGTAGGAAGGAACGAATTTATAAAACTGAACAATGAACCAATACCACCGGTTGACTGTTTATCATCACTAACATCATCGGCCTTTTTATGTGTAGACAAATCGCTCTCTCCTTCGGAATTATTGCACATTATATACTGCGAGATATCCACATCCGAAGAGTGTTCAAAACTACTGCTGCTACTACTTTTTTCACTCAAAGTGAGAGATTCTTTTTCAGGTTCAATGATTTCTTGTCCTTTTTCATCTACTGATTTTGTTGCATTATGTTCATCTTTTTTAATCTTTGTTTCCGTTAGATTTAAATCATCCTTACTGGTAGATAGATTTTCTGTATCTTTTGTTTCTTTAATATTTGTAGTTTCTTTAACTTTAATTGGTTCCATTATTTCCGATGTTACATTGTTATTTTTGCAAGAAATTAGATCTTTTACATTCGAAGATTCAGCGTTAATTTCCACTTTATCTGTAACCATCGAGTCCAAGAGTAATGTTGTTTCCGGTATTTTTACTATTTGTTCACTCTCACTTTGATCTTGCTTGGTATCTTCATCATCTAAAGTTTTCGATGTAACACCTTTTCTTTCAGATCCGATTGCACCGAGTTTCATGAGATCCAATAAAGTATCTTCTTTGTATGAGATGCCTTCTGTCCAAGAATCTTGAGGATTCGGTTTAACTTTATCGTCCATATTTGCGTATTCATTCGCTATGGTGTTTAGAGCGTCATTATCTATCAATTTCTACAAAAAAATTATACATCAATCAGATTTTATTGCAAACTATATGATGAAATTAAATATTCTTAAAATTGATTACTACATAAATAGAGAAAGTAATTAATTGAAATGTATATTTTGTTAGTATTTAGTCGAAATACCAATTAAAAGATTATAAAAAAGCAAATCTACATTTAAATGTTCACTACTATTTTCAAAATATTTTTATTTATTCTATTAAACGAACACTAAAGTAAAAAAAAAAAAAAAAAAAAATACATCGCGCATCAAAAAATCAAAAATTTATTTTATCGAAAATACAAAAACGTCATTTATGTAATTTTTCTAAAAATACAAGTTATACACAGATGCAATGATAAAAATAGCTATGAAGTAATGATATGCGGTGAAAGGTGAGTCACAGTTAACAAAGGTGATAACGTTATCAGTATCTTTTTGGAATCTGAACTCGTTTTTGGGTATAACCCACTGAAACTATTTAATACAAAAAATATAACGATCACAATAGTTACAAACAATGTATAAAAATCAGTACAATTCGTACCTGGGGAGTGTCTGCCTTTTTAGGTTTACGCTGGCGACGCTGCGGTGAAGTTGCGATATTCATCGGAGACGATGGTCGCAACCCAGAAGGAGGCGGTTGTTTACGAAGTTGCGGCGGTTGATTGTCGCTTGGGTATTTGAGCTTAAGCATTCGAACGAGGTGTTCTCCGCTAATATTAGGCTCGAAACGCTCCACCATTAAGCGAATCTTTGCTTTTGGCACCTTGTGCTTGTTGCGCTTATCTAACTCATTAACATTCCGCGCCCAAGGCGTCTCCGGCTCCGCCGTTTCTATTATATACCCGTGCTGTACCTAAAAAAAATATCATGAATTAAGCATCACAAATCAATTGCAATTTAAAAAGTTTATAAGAAATCAAAATACCCCCAGGATAGCGTACTGTTGCATCTCCCAAACTTGCGTGTTGGTGTTATCGACGAAGATAGGGCTAAGTCCATCGCGCATGGCTTTCAGCACTCTGTTCTGATTGAATTCGTGAGCCTCCTGCAGCCGCGTGTGATCGAAGATGTAAACACCGCGATTGACGAGTACGAAGAAGTCATCGGTGCTGAATACGTGATCGGCGACCCGAGCGCCGGGGACGGTTCGCGCCAGGATGGAGCGCGCTAGGTGGGACTTGCCGCTACCAGGTGCGCCGCGCATGAGCACCAGGACACGGTATCCCTCGCGTATTTCGGACTCGAGGCGGGCCAGGCCGGTCAAGGTGGGCGTGCGCTGCGGGGTGAGTGGTGGCGATGGCGTGCTCGCGCAGACAGTGCGCGGGAAGGTGATGCGGGGCGGGCACTGGGTGGGCGCCGCCAGGAACTGGCACACGCTCACCGTCTCCGGGCTGACGGCCCGCGACGAGCCGCCGCTCGACTCCTCGATCACCACATCCGCGTCGTCGTCGGAGTTCGCGTCCATTCCCCGGGGCCGGTACTCCACCTTGAGGCCGCACAGCGAGGCGGTCTCCACCTTCGGGATTTCTTTCGAAGGATCCTTCGCCTCCAGCGGCAGCGACCAGTCTGTGTCGATCGCTGCGTCCGGAAAGTCGTCGGCCGCCCACGGGTCGTACGCTGGCTTTTGAGAGTCCAGGAAATCTTCGTTGCTCGGTTGATAGCTCGCTGAGCTTTTCTCTCCCGTCGCTGCTTTCGATTCCTCGGCTTCGGACGGCGGAAATTCATTCGTTGTTGGATGCGACTCCGATGATAGAGTTATCAGAGTTTCAATCGACTGCTCAACTGCGGAATTAATTTTTTAATTAAATTCATGATATAAATTTATGTTTGTTCATTTTTGTTTTTGTTTCTTTTTTTTTTTAAACAATCAATTTATATTTGAATGAAAACATTTTTTAACGAAAAATTCTTAATGGAATAAACTAATGAAAGTCTATTAATTAAAACAAATATTCTATGAAAATTCTATTAAAATTATTAATGTTCTGTAGTTAATGTAAAAAATAAAAGTTTCTGAGATGTGAATGAAATAAAATTAAATAAATTAAAAATAAAAATAAAAATATCTTTATCATATCGGTTTATTTATTATCTCATTGCGAATAAGCTCACAGTTAAAAATAAGTTAAGTAATCATTTCGAAGGAAGCGATAAAACGTTAAACGTTCGAGTTAAGATAATTTATTAAAAGACAGTTACACCTTTTATCATGAAATAATGGAGATAAAAAATCAAAACAAGAATACTCACGTTTCCAATCACAAGTTTCCGCTACAGACTTGACAATGTCTGACTCGAAAGTAGATCCAAACATTTCCATCAGCTGAGAGAAAATCTTGCTTTGATTTTCTTTAGTTTTTTTACTGTATTTCCTTTGGGCCAGAGGGGCCCAGTCTTCGCTGGACGTCATGATTACTGCTTTACCTTATCGGGCGCTGCAACAGACAAGGACTTACTTACATTGTATAAACACGATTTTCGGAACTGTTCGACCCTTGCCTTTTTCTCGGCTCTTACAGCTGCCATCCCTATTTTATTGTCCTTCAGCGAAATTTATGGGCTTCTCCGGGGTTTCCCCACATATTTTGCTCGGATACCTGACTCCCACCTTTAACGGCTCTCATTCCTTTAACTTTCTGAGAAATTCCTCTTAGTCCTTTTATTTTAAATTTAACTGTATATTTGTATTTTGTCATGTGCATGTGTAAAAATTGTGCGTTTATTAAATAAGTAAATAAATATTTACTTTAATGCAATTAGATTTAAAATTGACCATACAATGAAACACTTTTACTATCAAATTATTTATCATTGCGAAATAGGAGTCTACTTGGCAAGAAAACCGGTTAACTACGAGTGTGCAGTCGAAGTCATCTGTGGATGCACTTCCACGCGGCCAGTGACTCGTATAACGACGCATACAATAGCGGACGACACGTTTACCGAATTTATCAATGCGAGACTAAACAGACCACTATGACGAAACAAAAATAACACTCATTGAATGCCTATATACTAACAGAATAGATACTGACGGTGTATAATACGATATTGCTTTTCGACAGATAATCACTGCACTCGATACGAAAAATAGATTCTTTACAGCTCTGCCTTCTTAGTGTATTTTATAGACCAATCCTTAAAAATAGACACTGCCACAAGGACGGAGTGCACATGTAAATATAAAGAGTACCTGCACGATTTTTGACTGATCCAATGATGCGTACCAACATCCGTTGCAGTTATCAAATAATTAATATCTCGACTTTAAATGTAGCCACGGATGTCATTATAGTACTCCATACTACTCCGGAGTCATTAAAGTTCCGCATCGATATGTGTAATAATAATTGGTTGCAACAAATCATTGTTTAAGTAACAACGTCTTTCTGCACAAATAATTGCCAATCATTATGATAATAGCTATCGACTGACACACTAACGCGGCATTTAAACGCAGAATCCCGAGTGTAAAAACAACCGATACAGTAAAGCCAAGAAAAAAACTGAAGACAATCTGTTTGAAAACTGTACAGTCTCGAGCCCTATAACAAAGGCCATTTGCTCTCGCTTGTTTACAAACACATGAACCACATGATCTGAAAGAACCCAACGTGAAAATGGAGTCAGAAACAGCCTCGTCTTCGCTAAGAAAGCTTAAATTTACTCCGACAGCATTGTCTTCCTCATTGTCAGACAAAATACGTACTTACCTCGTCAAAACACTCATGTGGAGAGGTGACGACGCAGGCTCTGCAATCTACAGCGACTGGTATGTATGTATATAATGGAGCGCGTGTTGCTCCGTTGGAGGAGTTTCTCTCGTGGCTCAGAATTTGCTTCTTTGTGTGTTGTTATAAGACCGCAGCAGGCACGGGGCTCCGGACCTCCAGCCCCTTGTCATCGGAGGAAGCAGCCACGGGGTTCGACTACTTACTATCTGGACGCGACCCAACGGAAGAGGCGACTGTTCAGCGTGTGTGTCACGCTCGCGTGGGGGTCGCCTACTGCGCACGATGCGCGCGACTCACGTCTAGCTTGTTATATCCTGAATCATAAACAAGCTATAAAGATGCGGTCACGATTCTTGATGCGGTTCGCGTTCGTGAATCTTAA
>JAWWEN010051891.1:0-11134 GCA_035582955.1 Sycophila texana | reverse complement strand
ATTATTATTATTATTATTATTATTATTATTATTATTATTATTATTATTATTATTATTATTATTATTATTATTATTACGTTTAACTGTGAATAAATGAATAGATATCGAGTACATCAAATTTAGCTTCAAAATAATCATGTAGTAATTGATACTAAAAATTTAACTCTCGCACAATTAATCAATAATTAAAGAGCAATATACATCAGATGCATGAAATGGAAAATGAGTTAGAATGAAACACGTCAGTACGATCATAGAATCGGCTGCAGTCGCCACGCCATTTCTGTGAAATTCAAATCGACGAAGCGAGCATGAGAGAAATTGATAGTGTGTGATATCGGGCTACACAGCTATAGCGCATCCGCATTCACTGCAACAAGTAGAAGGGTCCAGGCATGCCAAGCCACCGGCGCCCCAAACCACTACAGATGTACACTCCGCTGACGTGCATAAATATAACGGAAAATTGAGTGGAACGCCGGACTCACTTATTAGTGTCACATGAGCTCGACTTATTATATTCACGTTGAAAGCTCCATTTATAAATCTGCGCGCTTGCGGATTCAATCTGATCAACTAATTACGATTGATAGCCGTTACGAGCGCCGTCCTTTTATCATATATAGAATAAATTCATGACAAGCCGATCGATCTATTATCACTAATAAATAAAAATATAAACTTGTAAGTTGATATTAAGTAAATAATTAGACCTTTGCATTGAAATATATCAAATGTCAAAAATGTACTAGTATAGTATTATTAGCGTAACTGGTAATACATTTAGATTTGCGGCATACGTAATTAGCCCGAATGCTCAAGATGCAACGGGATATAGTAGTTTTGCCACAAGGGAATCGGCATGTGAGGCGTCGACCGCAACGTCCCGCAGGCGGTAAGTTTTGCCGCTGACGGCATTGACGCCTGAGCTTCGATTCTAGTCAGAGGTTCCTAATGCTTAGACAAGCCACATATGTATATTACCATGTGGAAGTAAATCATTTCGCACAATAAAATCTATGCATCTAATTATTCTCTAGAAATTCCTCATAGAAAAACATATTTTACACTATTACCTATATATTTGAACACTAACCAGTGACCTAAATAATATTGAATCGCGATAAAATTAGTTTTTAGAATTAATTTAAAGCATTATTAATTTTAAGAGTTACCTGATAACAGTTAATCTATTAAATCATATTACTGACAATAATAATTTATTGCTTATTAATTTAACTATAAAACACTATTTAATTTTCCATTGATGTTGATTGCAAAAATTAGGATTTAAAAAAAAAACGTATAATATTTAGTACAAGGAGCGAATGCAAACTAAGTTATACTGATAACTATTCAATATTGGTAAGAGGGTCTACAGATGAGATCGCATCAGTAACGATGCAAAGCTCAAGAGAATTACGGCATAGCGGTGTCTCTGAACGCGCTGTCAATGTCTAATGGATAACGGATGATTGACACGTAATGCCCGCTGCCAGATTATCAGGGTGGCTTAATTATCGTAGATTCACTGCATCGAAGCATCGGCTACTCTCATGAATCTACCTTTCGCAGCATTACTGTGGCCGAGTTGCTTGACAAGAGAAATTTTGCGCTGGGCTGTATCTTGTACATTTGCCGATTTTATTTTTGATGTCCAACTAAAATAGAGTATGTCACCGTGAAAACTATGGGAAACTTATAATATAAATTTCTCTTTGCGTAACGGTCAAACAGGGCAAAAAATATCACTAGATTTTGTACTATCATCACTGATTCACTGTCTAAATTATTCATAAAGTCAACAACTGCATCTACCCCGACAGTGAATGCTCACGACGTTCCGTGAGGGCCAGAATTTACGCACGGTATGTTCACACTCGTACATACGTACACATACAGGGATGCGATCCCGCGAGACTGCTCTAGAATCTTGACCTAGAGTCTAGAATACCTCGGAGAAGATTTCTAGGGCGCCGAGTGTCCTTCGTTGCCAGAACTGGTTGTATGAACCGAACGTTTCTTTATAGTTGGCTCGTTAATCGCGAATGTGATAAGAATGACCCGAACAACAGCGAGAGGTAGAACCAGCTCAAAGTTGTCAATTCAAGCGAAAGGCAGAGAAGCCAGGAATCTACTCTGTGGTGGGTCGGGTCAAAGTCTATACAATCATTGGATTGGCGGGAAGACGCAGCGTCCTCCCGAGTGACGTTATTATCGGCATCTCGAACCATGACCTCGCTTCGAGTGCATAGACCAGCTGTCGACCTCGATAGCCGACGAAAACTCATGATATGCCAACTTCAATTTTTTTATTGAAAGTATGCATTTCTTTTGTTTCTTTTAAATATTTTAGCTTTAGGTATAGGTGCACTATATCCTCATATTTAATTCCTTGCGATCTTATAAAAACTCTTTATCATCTTTGAGCCACAAGTCAAACTCAGACTGCCCTGAGAAGTAAGTACCTGTCGCTCATGTTACAAAATTAGCTGCCGTGTAAATATCAAATGATCCTCATTTTTAATGATATTACGAAAAAAATGTTCTTAATATAGTAAAAAATGAAAACCTTTTCCTCATATATTTTTTTAGATATAATTGTCGAACTTACCAGATAGTCATGAATTTTTCTCGTACACTTCGTTTGATACTATCGCTCATGCGGCGATATCGCAACCTTCGACAGGCCTCGGACGAAATGGGCTCCGGGAGCTGTTTGTGGAAACCTAAGTGAAAAGAACCAAGTGTAAACCAAAGTAAACAAGCCGTAGGGCTGTTAAATAGTAAATTAGTGCAAATCGTATCGCGAATTAGTCCCAAAGGCCTTTTGTTCGATAATTTCTACCTCAAGTGAAGGCATATGTGTTTTCTTTTAGTTCTTGATCTTTGTACATTATGAGATTCCATTTCCGATAATTACTTTTCTTCTCAACTTTTCTAACCGTAACTACTATATAATTGAACGTTGAGCTGTCTGATTTTTCTCAACTTGAAAAAAAGAAATACGTGTTGTCTTTGTCTCTTTAGATGCCAATAGAAAAACGCAGACATATCAATTATTTTCTAAAGAAAAAATTATTTCTGGAAAAAGCTCTTTTTACCTTATTGATTTAGATGTACACATCTAACTTCCAAGTTTGTATATAAAGTATGAGAGGATGTTATTTATTTAATAATTTCGATGTTGGTAAAAGATTAATAAATTTGTTTTAGGATCGTTTTGTAATAATTTAAAGTGTTCCAAAAATAAAAACTTAATGAAAAAGTAAACCGCTTCTTTTTCAGGTAATTAAAAGAGAAAAATAATGGAAAATCCATGACCTTTCATTTTCCAGATCGTAGCAATACATCGGAAGATTAACCCGGAAAAAGCGTGGGAGGTTCCGATTACAGTGTGCTTCTTTTCTTTCTTTCACTCTGATTGGTATTAAAGATACATCAACGAAATTCAAGCTTTCCAATCAACGTTAACTTATCAGAGAACTCAGAGAGAACCGCATAATAAGAAAATACCAAAAAGCGGAAAATTTCCGGAAGTACGGGCCGAAAAATTGGGGAGAATCGATTCATGGGATTCAGAAAATTTCACAGTGGAAAGATCACACGAGAGGAAATTCGACTCGTTCGGAAGCAAATATTTATTCAGTGGCAAGCGCTCTCACGTAAATTTGCGGGCTCGATGTTTATCTCTTCGCGTATATATCCGTCGTTCAGATCATATTTTAACCACGCATTTAAACCAACATACAAGCACTTGGCAACAGACCTTTTATTTAAAAGTGATGGTCAAGCGTTTGAAAAATTATAAATTTCTTTTTTCACTTTTAAAAATTTCGTTTGTCCAATATTAATTCGAAGTGAGAAAATATATAACGAATAAACCAAAGTTTTAGAGGAAAAAAGATTTGACAGAATAAATACATTGCAATAAAGAAGATAAAGAAAGAAAAAAGGAACTGTTTCAATTTATTAAAGAAATACCTTTATGCACGTGTACAATTAAATAATTTTGTATTCACTTTTTTTTTTAAATAAGAATACGGTGTTAATCGAAGTCATTTTTTAAAAATATTTAAAAATTCAATAGTATTTATTATTATATTTTTGATGTGTTCACTTTTGTTTAAATATAGAATTTTATTTAATTCGCAAATTTTATTTATAAAGGTGATGTTTTGATATAGCGTAGTATTTTTCAGGCAAACTCCATGGCGATCAATACCTCTCAATTTAATATAACAACGTTTAGGCGGAAAATGTATCATTTTTTCACAGAAATCATCCTTAGGCAGGGAAAATATGTGAAGAATAATATAAAGTAAAAAATGCTTACCTAACCAACTGAGGTGTTCAGTGGTTTCAAGCTTCGTTTTGAACGAATCAACCTGCTTTTTGAGCTCCTGCAAAGCAACACACGGTATCATGGAGGCCGCTTCTTGGTGCTCGCGAAAATCCCGTTCCAAATTTTCTACTCGTTTCTCTAAGGCGCGCAGTAGGTCCGTTTCGATCATCCCGGCAGATTCTGGATGAGCACCAACCACCTAAAAAAACATTATAATTATCATTTATCTCCAAATTCTACAAAATATTTACATTTATTAACTTTTCCTTTTTTCAATTAAATATACAGAAGTTAGACTATATTCTACCATTAGATTGAAAGAAAGGTAAAATTATTTAATAACATTAATTGATTACAAAACACTTAAAAACAGCTAATCTATAGTCAATTGAATTTAGTCAGTTGTATGATAAACAACATTTGTTTTCAAACACAATGTTAATTTACGAAAAATAAGTAAATATTTTAAGGATTTTTCAGTACATTTTGTCACATTTATTTATATTATTTGGTTTGGATAAACAGTTTAACATTGCGTATTATTATATTTGACTAGTTTTTTAGAGATTATATATGGATTGGAGTTAAAATTGAGCCAACTTCACAAAATTTTAAGTTAATTCACTAACTCAATTATTAAAGCAAGATTTTACTTTTCCTAAGAACTAATATCTTTATTTTTCTACGATAAAGTACAATGTATATTTTTGAAAAGCTGGAAAATTAAACAATTAAAATTGACTTGTAATTGTAATATGACTAAAAATGACTTGTAATTGACTTGTAATTATTATATTGTAAAATTAAAAAAAAATCATAAATTTGCATCAAATGTATTATTATTGATGTTTAAATGTTAATTATGCTTTGTGATATGAGATTAAAAAGTTTTGGATTCAATCAGATACGTAGAGAAACGGTCTTTTTTTTTAAGTAGAGAACTCTGTATTTAGTCAGACAATGCAGAGATGCAAGGTAACTGAAATTAAAACCTATTTAATAAACAACTATATGAATTGCATTCTCAATTTTTTACGATTTAATAATACACTTCAATAGTATGTTTTTATTAACTACCGAAATTTGCAAATAAAATAACAAAAAAGGTTATTGAAATTGGAAAACCCAACACTCTTTGTAACAAAATTGCACGAAATTTCGTCTTAAATTTTTAGAATCGAAGAATATTAAAACATGAAAAAAATATTTTTAAATAAAGCTCAAATAAATAGTGAATATCATAAATCATTACTTGAAGAATATACGGTTCGTCAGGTTTATTTGGTGGCAGATGTGGCGAAATATTAAGAATTTTGTCTCCTTTGCGTAGTTTCACAATGTCCTTAGGTCCCGCCTCTGCTGCAGTTCTAAAGAGCTCTGAAACATATAACAATATTTTTTCAATAAAAATGCATATAAACTATCTTTTTATATTCGCATCTAAGTGTAAATGTTTATGTGAATAACATTTATTAAAGTGTTTTTGGAATGCGAAACAATTTGATGAAACATATTTATATAAAATTCATTTGAAAATTATATATCCTTATTATGAGAGATAAAGCAACTGTCATAGAGAAATCACGTTATAGCATAAAATTATATTAATCAAACTCATCAAATTTCCTTTTCAACGTCCCTTATCTAGCGCTCGTGCTGCTTTCAATACCTGCAAACCACTTGCGTGCAAATAATTAGGTAAATATCAGCAAATAATTGGGTTAAATATTATAAGTTAGGTAAATCTGCGTTGCCTGTCGCCAACCCTCCATCACAAATCACGCTTTACAATTATAAATCATTTAAGTACAGGATCTACCCTTTTTGACGAAAGTATATGCACGGAGGGCTCCTTGTCGTCGAGTGACCGAAACTTGTTTGGTCGAGTCGCGTGATACCCCGAATTCTTTTCTCCCTAATCTAGTCTTCTGCAGTCCTTTATTACGTCACTCCCTTATAATAGATCATACTTATTCATACAAGGTATTTGTTATTGTGCATTTGGTCAAGGAGGGAAGGTGTCGCTCATTAATTTCGGATTACTTATAGACTATCTGTGATTTCATTGTGTTAAAAAAAGTTGAGGTGATAAATCAGCTGATATCTATAGTTAAGTTATTATCAGGTGTTAAATCAATTGACAAATCGGGTGATTAATCATCTAATCATCTATTGTTTGATAAATCTGATATCTAACCGATTTATCATATTCTAAATTGTGTCAAATTATTAGATAATTTATCACCTGAATTTTTTCAACAGTCATTTATTTAAAAAACGGAATAATTTTTTTAATTAATTCGTAGAAGTCTTAGTAAATTAAAAAGTATTTACTTATTATTTTCGTTTGAATTTATAGAAATGAGTATGCAATAGTGTACAGAAGTATCGATTTATTTGGATGCATTCTACGCGAGTAATGTTTGAACATTTTTATTTCTTCAATAGGTACAAAAATCGTGTACATACACTTGTAGCATATTTGATACGTTCAATTCGAAAAATTCCGTCTCGCGGGACGCGCTCTATTTACTTAAAAATCTGAGAGCATCGGCAACCGAGATGAGAAAAAAGGCAATGCAAAAGAGTAGAAACGAATGAAATGTAAAGGAAGCTAGAATAAATGCAATATCTAACGTGTACATATTGTGAATGAAAGAAGTGCAAGATATTGTATTATACCTTTACACTCATCCGCGGCTGCGAGCATAGTATTACTGAGGGATTTTCCTTCTTGGTGTGATTTTCTTTTTGCATAATGTTTACAATGCATTTGTTTTCACACATATTGACAAGTTAATCCATCCGGTAACTCATATTTAACAGAGTGCCAAATAAAATAATTTTGCAAAAGGAAAATAATTTATTTTTTCGTATTTTACCCCTTAGTTCTTGCTAGCCAGATATAATGATTTAAAGTGATATTTATATGTTTCACCAAAAAAAGAGACCGTGATAAGCACAGAATAAGATCGATGGATTTAAATGATAAATTTTATAAGAATTTATAGATAGTTTATTTTACTAAATTACATAATGCACTACAATCAATCAATTGCATAACAAAAATTATGGAATCATTTCCTCGTGATAATTTTAAAAGAATAAATTTTAAAAGAATAGAAAAATTTAGTTTTGCAGATTTAAAGCTATAAAAAGATGATTCGTCGAGCGAAAGGGTACTAAGATTGAATAACGCCTTTTTTCTAATTGAATTTTAAGATGGGTCTCAGACGAGGACTATAACTTAAAATTACAGAACACATTTGTAAGCTTGAGTATAACACATTTGTAAGCTTGGAATATCAAACGCGTTACATTTGTCCAGGTTTACCATTTGAATAAAGTTAATTGAAAGTTTTTGTGGGTTATTCAATTTCTCGTTGGGTTATTTGCACGCGAGAAGACAATATTCTAAAGCGGTAGTTAAAGGATTATTTATCGGATCTGAGGTCAAATAAGAAGGGTAAAACAGCGGGGATCTGACATAAAGTCAGAAAATTAGATTGCTTTTATTGACCGCTACTTATCGTAAATTTTGCTCTAGAGCATTTCTTGCATACTTATTGTAGATCAAATGACGCAAGACCGCGAAGAGTTAAAACGAAATATTTCTTCTTATTTTTTTGTATATGCGACATAGTAGCGAATTATACACTGAGAAAATTTTCTTATGTAAATTATAGCGAAGGTCCCCGTAAACTAAACAAAAAACTTTGAAGCTTTAACAAATAACTGCAAGTTTTACAGTATAAGCTCGAAACAAAAATCGAAAATTACTGTAATACTTGTTAAAGCTTGAGAATTATCGAATTAGAAGTTTTAATAATAATATATTACGATATTTTATAGCATTGCTAAACTTAAATCAGCACTTTCGGTTTGTCTATCCGCGACTTAAAGTGGTTAAGTTTTGCACCGTGAGTTTTGGGCCCGAGCGTCAGTGTGGGGTTACGTAAGTGCTGATTTAAGTAACACAGTACTATAATAGTTATTTTTTGCGTTCATACTGGGACAAAAGTCGAATTACTTCATAAAATTTCGAATAAATACCGTCATGCGCATCACATTTTATTATAAATCAAAGAAAATATTACATAAAAGTTTGTAAAGCTTTTACTAGATTTTCTGAAGATAATATTGATAAAATCCCCGTATAAGCTGTAAAAAATGTTTTTTTAATACAAAGTTAAATAAAATTTGGAAAATAAAAAACTGGTTAGTGAATGTGAGAAAACATAGTTAGAAAGCGCAGTGAGAAGGGGAGAAACGATGAAGGAACGATAGTAAAGATGTTCCATATACATCATCCATTGAATCTAATTGGATAATGAACCTTGAATCATGAATATACTACCGCGACGATTATGTTTGTATTGCCCTCCGCTCAATTTATTCATTATTTTGTTGAGGCCAATATCATTGCCCAGCGATGTTAAGGACTTACGCCGGATGAGAGTGACCAAGCGCAAGGCTACCATGATGTGTGATATACGAAAATTGTCAATCAGAATCTATAAAGAAATTTCTTCTGACTCTCTTCTGCTTTGTTTGCTCGAGCTACTATTACTTGCTGCACGCTTATTTTATTAAGCTGCATGCCGATGTTTTCAATGCTATTTAATTAGGTTTCTTAAAACAAACTATATATTTATAATTAATATCAGCTATATGTTCCAAGTTTCTTAAATTCACTTACTGTTTATAGTTGTACAAACATTTTTGACTGTTTTCAAGTTTTAAAATTTAATTTTAATTTTAAATTAAAGTTTTTGTTGCAGTTAAGTAAAACTAATCTGAAATTGAAAATTGTAATTAAAAAGTTTAGAATCCAGACTCGATTTTAAAGAAAAAAATGAATAAATTAAAGTATGTTTTCACGTAAATATTAGGAGTTTCTATTTTAAAATCAATTATTTTATTTTTGGCTAAATATATACGCATATTTTCGAGAATCTTTTTTTTTTTAAATCCTTGTGGTAATATAATCTTAAAAATTACCAAAAATTTAATGTTTTATCAACTTTTGTAGTTTTTATACAGATTTGATATTCAAATTTGATTTCTGTGACGATATTGAGAGAAGACTTGAAATATCGTTGGTTTTAATTTGGCATATGCAGTACAATATAAGCGTACACACCTAAGCTTGGCGACCTGCTTATTTTGCAATTTCCGCTAAAGTGCGCTACCGCTGATCCTCCACAAATTTTCCTAGATGAAACGACCTTGATTGACGTTCCGACGACTTCCAATAATCGATCAACTGCCTCACGTGTGGTTAAGAAGAAGAAATATTTTTATTTTGCATGTGTGAGTATGTGTTTTGAAATGTACTATAGATAACGCATAAAGACTGTGCGCATTGCCTATTTGTAAAAAAAAATTTTATATAAAAAAATTTGATTTGATTTCTTAATTAAATTGTAAAATATAGTAGTATTAATTCAAGTTGTTGTGGTTTTCACTGAAAGGAAGTTATACAAAAAATTGAATCACTAAACCAATTTTCTCTAAAAAATTAAATAAGAAACCTACTTGTGTTAAAATCACCACTGAGCTATAGAAAACTAATATGGTTTTATATTTTAGACATTTTTCCCATGTAACTTCTTATGCATTTTCATTAAAAGATTGGAAAATAATTAGTTTTTAAAATTATATATAAGCTTTTTTAAGCATAATCCAAGGCAGAATGCGGCTTGAGCCTGTATAGTAACTCAAGTGGTAAGAAATACCTGCCCTGGAAATTGTTTACTACTTTTTAATTATTATTAAAGATACTGTACAATGCAAAATAAAATTAAATATCACCTATTCAATCTAACTTAAAAAAAACCTTATCCTGTCCTTATTGGAAAAATACTCTTGGAGAGACTTATGCTGAACACCTCCCACTTGTTAGGCAATTCTTCTTTATTCCACGAAAAAAAAAATAAATTCAACAAATTAACAGTCGATATAGAGAAAAGATAAACGTAAAAAGTAGGTACAGACCTTTGATCTCTAGATTGCTGATTTGGTCGGGTCGAAAGCAAGCAGTCTCCTTGCGATCGCCGATGACAAAATAAATAATGACGTTCTCGTCGTCGCCTTCGAGAGTCGATGAGCTGGTGCCGTTTCTGCCCTCGTGTTCGTCCATGGCCCGTCGAGGCGGCGGTAATCCTGCCTTCGCGGCTCGCTACGGCTGCTGCTGTTTCTCCGCCAATACCGGCGAACTCCAATCCACTCCCTGCTGCGTCTTTCCGCTAAAGCGCACTGATGTTGCCTATGAATTCGCTGCTCTTGCTGCTGCTGCTGTCCACGGCTTCTCCTGGCTGGCGCACTGTCGTGTCTCCCCGGTCCGGGTAGGCTCATTCTCGCATCCTCGCCAGATTGCTCGCTCGTTCGCCTTTGTTCGTCATTGACGATTGGCTAGACACTATCGACGAGCAATGAGCCCGAGGGCGGCACACTATCGCTGTCGCCGCTTTTCGCCTCCTTCTCGAGGTTCGGGTCTCTTTGTTGGTGCTGCTTTTAGAGTACGGTAATCGATTGCAGCCTTGTTTCAAATGATTTCTGCAGGCTGACACTCCGAATGACCAAACCGAATTCAGCTCTTCTAATCTAGCCCAAGATGCTCCTTCATGGTCCATTCTGCACTGTAACAACGATAACATTTGTTTCATTTAGAATCATACATTTTACAATAAAGAAAGTTTACTAAATAAAAAACTAAATAACTTTTACACTGTGCTTTTAAATTTATTAATTATATATTATAAAAAGAAAAAGTTAGTTAAAGGTTAC
>JAWWEN010051890.1:15061-44819 GCA_035582955.1 Sycophila texana | reverse complement strand
TCAAAACATAATGGATACATAAAAAAAAGTAAAAAAGAATGAGGGCATTTCGACTATCTTAACGGCCGGTACCCTTTTAAAACTAAACCTCAAAAATACGATAAAAAAAAAGTGGATGAGCGAAGCGCTTTGGATTTTACAAGTAAAAAACAAAAAAAAAAAAAAAAGAATCCAGTCACGCTTTACGATTGTTCGGTTTTATTGACTCCCTTGCGGGTATTTAAATGAAGCGCCTCACGAGATTAGCCCTTTTGTGTCATAATACTGGGAGGGAGAAAGTCGCGATGGTCATTTTGTGCGAGGCGCATTAATGCGGCGGGATTGAAGAGGGGGGCACAATGAGGCATCGAAGGTAATCCGTTTCGCGATCGTAAACGCCAAACAAATTCCTCGAGCTACGATGATCGAACTGCCAGCCTTTTGTTCTTCGAGAGGAAGAAGTCTCCCCGTTTGTTTTGCCTTCCGTTGAGTACGACGGCCACCTTCTTGAATTATTATATGGATTTGTGGGTGGCGCGCGCGGCGCTTTACGAGATCTATTGAATTAATTTGTATATTGGAGACTTATTTCGAGAGAGAGAGAGAGAGAGAGAGAGAGAGAGACTCATTATGCCTCATTTTTATGCCCACCAGTGAATAAACTATAAGCACCGCTCAAGAGCCATTGTCTTCCATCGTTGTATTCTATATCGCTTCAATTTATTCCGCGGTACGCTTTAATTGATTCCAATAAATAAACAGCCGCACCCATCTAAATTAAAAAAAAAAGAGCTTAAAAAGAAGACGCTAAGAAAGAAAAAGAAAACGCAAATAGACGAGGCTTTAAATCCCGGCATTCCCCGCGCTTTTGGCTCTTCAAAAGACAGCGTGCAATCAATTAAGGCCTTTAATAAATTAAATCGAGTTCGAATCAAAGTTGCTAATTACAAAACGCAGTTAGCCCTCCGCAGCGAAAGAAGGAACAGCCCTACCCTCCTCTCGCTTCTCGTCTCTCCATAAATTAATTTTCAACTCTCGCTTTTTCGCGAGCCCCTTATTATCCTCTTGTTATGGCCGGCCCCACGCGAAAGAAAGCGGCGAGCGTCTCGCTCGCGCGCGAAATCACTTTGGCCGCGGCGCGCAAGAACTGGTTTTTACCGTCGCGCGGACGATTGATTGATTTGTGCGCGACTCCCCCCCTGGAGATGCACGTAAAAAGCGAGCGGTAGCTCGTCGCTTCTTCGTGGCATTGGGGGGATACCGCACCTTGCCGGGCTGGCGATCGCTTTTTCAAGCGTGTCAGAGTCGGATGGTACACTCGCGCCAGCCAATGCGTCACTATTGGTTTGCTTTATGATTATTCGGTTAATTGAATGATTAACCGACGGAAATGGGATTGGCCTTTTTTTTGTCGCTTGTTAGGATTTGTAGATTAGATGTGTACTATATAGTATTTGTCTTTTTTTTAGATACTGAGAAAAAATTCTAGTAAAAATTACTATCCTGTCTAGAAAAGTGGCCACGGACTGTCATGAATTGGAAAAATTACCATCCTGTATTGGAAAAATTACCATCTTGTGTTGTAAAGTTTACTAGAATTATTAGAAACTTTACAATAATCCTAGTAAAATGTATAATATTTGCTAGTAAAATTTATAACACAGGATGGTAATTTTTCCACTACATGAAAGTCTGTGGCTATTTTTTTGGACAGGATAGTAATTTGTACTAGAATTTTTTCTCAGTGTATGAGTAAGGTTCTTAAATATTGATTTAATTATTTTTCAAATGAGATATATAGAATAGATATCTCGTGACGTTTGTATTGAAATTATATTTATCGGTTAATTAATTTTTTTCAGGATCGTGATATCATAAATATACGATGATATTCAATGATCATCGAATGATGCGCTCGGATTTGTTCTAATACAATGGATGATACATTAATTAATTTTGTTAAAAAAATTAAGTTTATAACTCCGTTACGTTGATGCGGAGTATCGTTAAATTTATTGACTTTGAAATTTATGAGCGACACGGATATTGATAGTAATCGGAAAAAAAATTTATAACGCACGAAATAAAATAATAAAGAAATGTTTTTTAAGTTGCCACTAAACAGTGAAATTCCTTCGCGATTATTTGGGAGCGATAAGATTATCTTATTTTTGAGACACGAATGGAATAAGGCACTGTGCGCACTGGTGGCTATTAAAATTTACGAGCAAAAATAATAATTCGAGTAACTCGAGTGAATGCGTCAGTCTTCCTTATGTCCCTCTCAGACACTGAACATTTGTATAAATTATCGACAATTAGGAAGTAGACTAAGCGCACTCGCTTCTTTTCCGAGCGACTGTTAATGCTTACAAATAATATAAAGTGCACCTTTAGAGTATTTAAATCTAATCAAATATTTCTTTAATTGATTATTTTATCTCTGATGGTTCAGTGAAGTCGTTATCTTTTAAGTGTATTTATGTACACACATTCGCACTTCTTCTTTATATACACTGCAGAGCCTTCAGCACACTTTAAAGCCTTTTAGTTTAATTCCACTCTTTCATCGATCTTTTTTTTTTTTTTCTTTTCCGATACTTTCTTTACTTCGCGTTATCTGTTTGTCTTATTCACGCCGCTTGCATTGTCGCTTCCAGAGATTGTACGCATCATTCGTTTAATTTTGTTTATCTTTTTTTTGCGTTCTCCTTCGTTTAAACTAAATCATTTCTTTGTTCGATAAAAAAAAAGCAGTTTTTTTTTCTCGAACGAATTATTTATGAAAATTACAGTCTATTTTCGTATACGTGCGTAAACGGCTTTTCAGTGGAGTGTCATGATTATTAGTTTGTAGCGATATAATGTTGCACCGTGTACACGTTATTTTTTTTCATAAAAAGCAGTCTGGTGACTTACTCAAACGTTCAGTCAACTAATCATACATTTTTCCAAAGTAGGACAGCTAAGCGACTGACACTAACAGGTGTCAGAGTCTGAAGCCCTTACAATACAGCGTATCTGCGGTTCTCAGAAATCTAAGTGTACCTCAAACATAATTAAAAATGCAAGAAGACATGATAAAAATAATTTTTTCTTTTTTGTTAAACTTTCGGCTTCAATCTATAAATTATCAGTAAAAATAAAATCGTATCTATATAATGTTATTGAAATTCAAAAGAAAATTATTAATGTCAATTTTAATTCATTCATTCACTTATTTCTTGTTACTAGCAAAAATAAGACGTTCAAACTTCTCTATTTTAAATAAAATAATTAGGATGATTAAAAAACCTTGTGTGATCATTTCATTAATTTATTACTGAAATTAAACAAACGCAAGCAACTTCTTTGGTTATTCAAATTGAAATATTAAATACACATATCAGAACATTTTTAATTTTGGCCCCATTCAACCGGAAATTTATCCTTTAACCACATAAGTTTGTTTCATTAATTAAATGCTTCATCACAACATGCTGTCATAGTTTCTTCTTTCTTTTATTAAATGTAGGATAAATCGACCACTACCAACCGAATCACAAACTTCCACACGAATTTCCAATCATTTCACCTATAAGGATTACGTGAATTCAGCTCACATTATTAATTAAGAGACACATAGAAGCCACTGATTAATCCGCAGACTATCCACGAGAATCAGCTATTCGAATTTAGATCGCATCGATTATAACGCATCCGGAAAAGCCCAAATCAGCTAAAGACCAACTGCACTCCCAGTCCCCCGCCCCCCCCCCCCCCCCAATATACCTGCGTCGTCGCATTAACGCCCTCAGCCCTGCCGAGGGGGATGCAAAGTGAGCAAGTGGGTATAGGGACGCGTCTTAGCCGCGGCGAAACGGCCGGCGATGCTGCGCTCGTAGTTGGTTCCGACGGGCGGCATCCGCCTGCAAATAGAAATCGACTGCTCCCGCGCGTGTGGGTGCTCATACCGACGAGACGCTGCGGGCTGCCGGGTTTGCGCGGCGATGTTTGCGTCGGGCGGGATGCCGATGCGCCGGGATATGGCCAACGAGGAAAATTAGCCCGGTGTGGGTGGGATCGGAGTAACGAGAGATTGATCGATCGAGCTGACTGCGCGCGTACATACCCAGTCGAGCGGAAAAATTTAGCGAACTCGGTGTATATCTCGAAGTATCTCGGGTAATTATCCGCGCGCGGTTTTGCGAGAGCGCGGGTGTAGTCGTATGATTGAGCCGTGGGTGATAGTTGTTTCCTGTCTTGCAAATTGCAGGTAATGCCAACACATGTCGACGGGCGTTAATGTGTTTTTATTGGGTGTCGGTAGAATGCCGCTGGAATGCTTAATGAATAATTATTTTAAGGCAGCTTTAAATTGTAGTTAATTTGTCTACTTTCAATAAGGAATGGCTGATCGATTCTGTCCTGCCGAACGCGTGGATTAATTATATTATTGTAATATCGGTTTGGAGCATTGGCGATGATTAATTAACTTGTGGAGTATCTTGGAAGTATATACACACGGTGGCCTAAATGTGACTTTAAAAGCTACTGTTTATTTTTGAAACGTTGTTATGCAAAGAGATTCACGGAAAATGTTTTTTTGTGAGACACTGTTGTTGGTGAGTGTCGCGACAATTGAATGCTTTAACTGGAGAATTTATTATGGATCTTTCATTGTGAGCCATGCCGTGTTTGTGACCTAAATAAAACTTGTTGGGTCAAGAGAAGAGAACAGGAGATGTTGAACTTGGGTTTGATGTTATGTGATGGTATGTTTTTAACATTTTGAAGAAATTTAGTTGCCACTCTTTATCCATTTAAAATAATTTGTCTTGTACACAATCTCTGAAGGTTAATTTGATTCATAATGAGAAAAAAGTCTCTGATGGTAAAATTTAAAAATAATTAGCCGCAAAACCCTAAGGTCCATGGTTTCGTGGAGTTTTAATTTATTATTGTACTATTGAAGGGATTGAACTTTTCAATTAACCAGTCATATATTAGCCTCCTACTACTACTACTACAAGTTTCTTCAGTCTTTGCGGGAACAAAAATAAAATTGTCTTTTTATTGAAGAACAAGATGAAAAAAACTTCTCATTCCAATCATTTTGTTAGGTTTATTTTTCAATCATTCAAGTTTAAAAAAAAATAGCAGTTAAAAAAATAAGTAGTTTAAAAAATAAACAATGTATGAACTTAGTTTTGGAATACTTACTGTGAATTTTTGGGCCTTTATTGTTTGAGAGTATCTTCTCTTTTGCACAATTATGTCATCAATATTGTCTGAAATAGATTAGAATTTAATAGCTAATTAACGTCCAAATGATAAATTTACCATAACCCGGTCATTTAAAAATCAATATCGAAACACGAACATTCATCAAGAAGCAGGTATACTATAGGTATCGAGAAGTCAGAAATAATTAGGCGAATAGAGAGGATAGAGATAAGCAAAGAAAAGGTGGGATGGCGTAAGGACGAGGTAGCTGCATCGAGAGCAGGTGGATATGGCGGCGGTCCGATACCGGACGAGCGCATACGCGTATACACCCTGTTAGGGGGAAGAGCAGTTGGCTGGGGGGGCGATGGGGAGTTTGGAGGTCCCTGGGAGACTCGGGGGCTCTTCCATTGATTAGCAAAGCGACCATTAGCGAAATTAATGGCAGCGCAGGATCAATAGCGGGGCTAACGCTTCAAAACAGCTGGAATGCTCTAATTCGATATTGCAGCGGACGCATATACGCGAGCCTCGTACTCACGCCCACCGCATCGTCCCATGGACCACCTCATTTTCGCGCAATAATCGCAATAGGCCCGCTTGATCCTGATCGAGTGTTTTATTCGATAATTACGCCACTTGCGGGTCTTTGTTGCCTAATCTCATCGTCATGGCTTCTTATCGTTTATCCCTCTCTCCAAACAGATGTAATTATCAAATGCTGTTACGTGTAATTTATATGCTAGGCTTATTTCGTCCTATTGTATTAGACTGTGCAGTAAGTCTTTTCCCTTGTCTTAGATGTCACTTTCAATTTTCATAACTAGGAATCAAGCGCGCGACTAAATTTCTCTCTTGAATAAAAAATATAAATCATGAAAGCATCATAATTCTGTCTTATTAATTTATAAAACTAATATTCTTTAGCAAGATGTTTAAGAGGAGATTTAATAACCATAACCATAACTTAAATAATTAAAGTTTTTTATATTTTCAAAATTGAAAAATTCGTGTTCTCTCATCCTACCTAATATAAAAATCAGACAACCAATAATCACGTTATTAAATGATTCACAACAAAGGTCATCACTTTTTTAAAATAGAGAATTCATGGTAGAAAATTAACCAGAAATTAACAGATTATTAATAAATTCTTGTCTCACTGATTGCTTTTTGAAATTAATTCTAGTGTGTTTCAAAACTATCCGCAAGTTCCAAAAATTTTCTCCTCATTCTTTGTCTTAGCGATCATTTCGATCATTTCATACATGATAGTCGACTTTTTTATTATGAAGAATTATCATCATAAATATGTAGCTGAATATAAAACCGTGACCATTGACCAGAACTCCGATGTTTACTCCACGCATATCGCGTGAAATACCGGCATAAATTCGCACGACTCCCTAAATCCCGGTCTCCTTCAGGGGGCTCAGGCACTAGCCTTGAAAGGATCCATTGACGAACAATGAGTTCCCGGCACCATCGACCATAGGCGCATAAAAATATAAAGAAGCAGGGACTCTACCCAACAATGGACAGGGAAGAAGCTTCTCCTATTAAATATATGAATTTTCGTTCCGATCCGACGTCGTCGACGGCGTTATCGGCCTTTTCTCGCGAGCGCGCCTTTTATAACCCCTCTACCCTCCACCTCCTCATCCCCTTTCCTTACTTCACCTCGGCGCTTTTTCTCGCCCGTCTCCTCCTCCACCCCCGGCATCGGCGAACGGCGGAATTTCAAGTAGGCGTTTTGCAGAACTTTGGACGACTTACATATTTTATGGAGCGTGCGCGCACGCGGCCACCGTGGCTCTCTCGAGTTAAAAGGCGCGCGAAAAGCGCTGCAGGGGGAGCGAAGAGCGACGGAGCCTCGACTGCGATTACCGAGCGGGGGAATTCGGCGCTGGCAGCTCGAATTCGTATACCGAAAAATTTTTTGCTGATTTCGTCTGGTGTAATGAACCGAGGATTTTTCGGCTGTGCGAAGCTACCGTCCCCCCTCTCTTTCCCTCTCGACGCAGGGTTTTCAATGACCCAGTTCTTTGCGCTCGGCTTGATCCTCTCGTTTTCATTGTTCTGTATATTCACGTGCCGATACAGTATTTACTGCACTGCAGCCTTTGTGTTTTAAGATTCTTTTTTTTTTTTTAATCGGTGTCTCGATTTATGATTTTAAAGGGTGACTTCTTTTTTTTCGTGCAGTTTGCTCTCTAAATATGAAAAAGTGAAAATTCACTCTTTGACGTTATAAGTAGTCCACTTATTGGGAAGAGTGAATGACTCATAACGTTGAAAGAGTGAATATTGTTAATGAAAGAATTTTATTTATTTATTTATTTTTTTTTTTTTTTGCTTTTAATTTTATTTTTAGATTTATATTTTAATCGTGTTATTGCTCTTCCACGTGTGCACTTGAGTACTTTATATAATTCAGAAAAGTAGAATAGTTAATTAAAAGGGCGAGTGTGTAATTAAACTGCTTACTTTAAAGGAGTGAAAAAAAAGTCCGAGAGAGTAAGAGGAAACGCTTGTATTTTAAGTAGTTTAATTTAAAAAAATATTTGAACAAAGCTTTTCGCTTACTTGAAAAACGGAAAAGTAATTCGCTAATTGAATTTGAGAGTTGGTTTACTTTTTAACAAGAAACTCAGGTACACTCTCTATCTTTGCTTTTTTTTCAATATTTTAAATAAAACTTCTATTCCAAAAAAATAATAAACGAAAAAAACAATAATAATTAAGAAAACTTCACTCTCGCATTCAAAAGAATTTAATTCAATTGCAGATTAAAAAGTCAAAAACTTTCGTTAAATCAGAACGGCAATAAGATTCGCTACAAAACAACAATATACGACGGAGCATAAGTATCTCCTGCAGACGCTCCGAGGGAGTCATTCGTTGGCAATTTTTCAGAAATCCCTCTATTATTTTAAAGGAGCAGCGCCGACCACCCTCCTATCGCCGCTATTTTCTCTGACACAGTTTTTACGTGCCCCACTCCAACGCGACTTTATCTCTCGCGGGAGCTCGATCGGCCTGCATCACCACCGCAACCCTTCAGCAACAAACTTTAATTAAAAAAGCGGCCGCTTCGCGCGGCATTCGCCTCTGTGGGTATGTCCACAGCCGGAAAGCGGCGAGAGAGGCGGGTAAAAATCGTTTAGCGGCGGTACTACTATCCGCGGCAAACGGAATTGGGACAACTGTCTTTAATTTCGCGATTGACTGCATCCCCCCCTCCTCACCGCCTCCTCCGCTTTAAAATAGTCAAAAGACGACGGCGGAGTTTCGACCTCGCGGAATTTGCCTGAGCGTTTCTTTCTATATTCCTATCCTTTTTTTTGTTAGCGTTCGAGTGGTTGTACGAGGACCATTAATATTTCTCGTTATTATGTTGATTTTGCCGGGAAGGGACGCGCTGCCGGGTACTTCTCTCGCCGGGAGCTGGTGGCTTGCTTTTTTATTAACAAAGTTTTATTGGGAAAAGGCCGGAGGCGAAATTGTTTCGATGGAATGCGAATTTTTTTCTTCTAGAAAATGCGCGCGAAGTCTTAATTGCGTTACTGGTTTATCTTTTCTGGGAGTAAGTTATTGCGACGGTTCTCTGCGGGTGGTTTTTACAAATGAATGTCAAAGTCACTTTGCGGAAATTAAAAATGAAAATAAAGTTCCTTGTTTGTTTTTAATTAATTATACTTCACTATGGTAAAATTGACTTTTACAAATGTGTCACTCTACGCTGGCCGTTTTCCAATTTTATGATCAGGCAAGCGGAAATGTTTCTTTTTTCTCTTTTTTTAACTTCATCAAAGGTGGTAATATTTTGTATTTATTTCTACTTTTAAGTGCCGAAATATCGAGTTACTCGACCAACTCGAACATCTCCAAAATTTCGCAGATGTCTATAAAATCTTTGTGACGGGGATATGATGTCCGTCTGATTGTCAGGGTGTCTGTCCGTCTGTTACCACGTCTGACACCCCACCCAGTAGAGCTATATAGAAACTTTTCGTTTGACACGCTAGTCAATACTAAAAGTTGCCAGCTGATATTCCGCACAAAATGGCAAAAAAAAACTAATTTTCAAGGAAAAAAAGAGTACGGAGTATGGAGAGGAATTTGTATAGAGAAATTTATTGTTGTTTTGTCGAATTTTTTGTTACGTCACCATTAATTGCAATTAATCTCATCCTAAATTTTTTTATCTCCGTATATATAAAAAAAAGTCCATATACAGATAATTTTTATTCTCCGTGCGCACGTACTTAACGCATTATAGTAATTGTCATAAAAAAAAAAAGTTTTCTCCTCTTTTAATTAAGCCACGAATGCCTGCTCTCCATCGGTCAATCCTCGCGCCCTCGTCAATTATCGCCGCAATTTAGCTGCAAATAAGGAAGCCTCACAGTGGGGAAAATCTCTCGCGGACCGCAGGGGCCTCGCTCGTCGCAAATGAAAAACGCCGGCCGAGGAATTGGAATGGCGCCGCGCGCTTAGGGATTGGGGTCGCGGCGGCTTCGTACTGGCGTGTCGCGACGCTATTAGGAATGCGAATAAAATAAGTCGTCGCGCAATCAACGCGGCGGCCCCGGCCTCTCGGGGCTTCGGCAGGGGCCGAGGGTCTGCGCGCAACGGATTTTTTTCTCCATCCGCGCGGAAGCCCACTCTTCCAAGGCGGAGGACGTGGAGAGGCTTGCGGGCGGCGACAAAAGAGCGCGAGAAGAGTGGAAAAAGGCGCAGGGACTGAGAGGAGGATTTGCGAGAGGCCCGCCACCCTCCGAGAAAGAAGGGCGATAATACATCGCCGAGATGAAAGTTCGCCGGAAGAGTTGGCGGGATGAAGTTTTGCGAGAAGCTTGGGGGGGGGGGGATCGATTTTGCATGAAATCGGGATTAAATTCACCCCCGGACGCGGTCGAGCGGAGAGGAAAGCATTGCGTTGCCGTTTAAATGTAATCTCTATTTTCTACTATTTTCCATCATCTTTGCGATTTGATTGTAAAAGGAAAAATTAAACGTACGATTTAATGTTTTATTTCGTTTAGATTTATAAAGATATTTGAAATTGTGATCGTTTAAATTATTGATGTATCGATGAATCGTCTTAACTAGTACATATTAACTTACATCTGTAGTCAAATTAGCATTGCGTTAAATTAGTAAATTAGTGGGTTAGAATAATAAAAAGATAATTATATGCATGCTTGACAACTCAAGCTCTTCCGCATTTCGCGTGATTATTATAATTTCTTTTTTCTTTCGACAATACTATAATAATTAATTAAAAATAAAAGATTTCACATTTACTCTCATCATTTCATTGAGAGAATTGTTTTCGAAGTGGACATCATCACTCATTAACTCGATATAATACCGAAGAATAATATTCATTGTAACTTTAGCAATATTGGATTAATAGGATAATAACAATTTTCGGTTACAGAAAGTAACATTGATTTTTTATAATTACAATTCATACTTCACCTTTTCATTCAATAATACTGCATTAAATGATTTATTAGCTGAATAAAATTAATTTAAAAAAATAAAAAATTAGAAATATTTTTCTTTTATGCGAACGTTCTTTCTATAGAAGTAGTTCGAGATGTAATCTTACTTTTGATTATTAATATACGTATCTACGGTTAGAATAATTACGAAATAATTAATAATTCAAATTAATAAATAATTAATAATTAATAATTAATAATTAATAATTAATAATTCGAATTAATCGAAATTACGCAGCAAACAATTGAAAGTCTTTTTTCTTTCTTTTACAATATGTATATTTCTACTTTTCTGATCTTTACATCACCGCGTACTGATCGGTTGTATATTAGACAGAGACAAACGTCTAACTACGAGTTAAGTCAGAAAATCAATCAAATTAAGCCTATAGCTGGCTTCACTTATAGTTTCATCATTTCCCTAAGAAATTCTTCTAAAAAAAAGCCTATTCATTGAATTATGTATTTGTGCGATTATATCAAGCATAAAACGTGTTGAATTACAAATTGCAATCGTCAATCGGTAAAATTTAAGAAATTTTTTATTCACGTCAATAATAAACAAGTTGTAAAACAACTTGCCACTAAGAAAGTATATCTACCAGTCCGATCGACATCAAAGATCAACTCTCTATCCTTACAAGTATAAAACTTAGTCCGACTAATTAGTACACCGCGACTTGACCATTACGCGTACCCGGCGCGCATGAAATGTTTAACAAAATCAACTGGCAACTGGTCGTATCAGTCCCTATTAAACCAATTCAGATTTATCACGTCAGCGTAACAACGCGGCGGCGTTTAGCGCTGCGTAACACCCCACCCAGAAACGACCACTCCATTTCACAACCGCGCCGTGCGGCGATCGCGGGAGAGAAAAACACAAGAAAAAAAAAAAAAAAAAGCAGGGAGCCAGCCTATCGCTAATAACTTGTCGCTGCGCGAACCCGTTCCTCGCGTCGGGCCGGCGGCGGCTCGGGAAAATCGCGGTGCGCGCACTGCCGAGCGGCACGCGAGGAGCGCGACATCGCCAGGCGCGATCTCGCGTGCGTCGTCCGCGAGATCGCGATAGCCGCTCGCGCCGAAAATGAGGGATCGCGCGCGAAGTAACTCGACGCGGCGCTCATGCCGGCCGACGCCTTCGCGCGCGGCGGAGCACCGTCAGATTGCCGCTGCTTGCCTTTCCCGGCTACTGTGAGCGGAGGTGTATTTTTTTTTTTTTTTTTTTTTGTGTTCAAGTCGAGTTAGAGCTTGGTCTGGTTTGATATTACTTTTACATTGCGTGCGGAGGCTGAATTTATTTTTTTTTTTCCATTTTAGCTGCGAGCGTGGTGTATTTATTGTGTGGCGGGAGTATATATACGTGTAATGGTAGTAGATCTAAATGGAATTGTAATGTTGTGAAAAAATTGCTTTAATAACCCGTTTATTGTGTGTAAGGCGAGATAAGATCGAAGTGTTTTAACTCGGCGGTCGTAAAATCAATAAGTGCTATGATAGGATATTTTAAGTTGTTGTTTGATTTGTCAAGGGTGTACTTTTAATATAGCACGTATATTAGATTTTTCCAATTGTATGCGTAAAGAAATTAAAACCTGAGGGCAAGCTTAATGATTCAGGTTCTATAACGATTTATATTTCTGTTTTAGGTGAGTTCTGTCTCCGTGACTTCGTGTAATCGCACTAGCTGATATCGAAATTGTGTACCGTAAGTTGTTATCGTTATTTTTTTAGTCGACAGACACTATAACATCAATAAAATGACTTGTAAATCATCTGTCATATACTTCAGTCAATATTATAGTTTAAACTTTAATTTTAAAAAAATTGGTATTTCGTTGTCTTTTAAGACTAGCACATCTAAAAATATCCCTATAGATATTCTATATAAACAAAGATTTATAATTTAAATTAAAAAATTAAAATTAATTTGTTTAAAAATTTAAATCAAAAGTAGCTTTTTTGAAAATTGGAAATATGCTATTTTTTTTAGAAGCAACCATTTGAAGTAAACGGTACAAATGTGGAAGTAAATATAAGCAATAATATCTACGGTGCATAATCCGTTGACAGACAAGTAGTCGGAGAATTTTCTCGTCAAAATTTTGCAGTGCTTACAAAATACCCCGATTATAAATTATTCTCATAATTTTAACACGAAGCTACCTCTTAATTTTTGCAAGAAATATCTTTCAATGCAAAAAGATTCAGAAATGAAGATCGTAAATTTGTAAAAATACAGATGCTATTATAACTTCTTATCAGTAAAAAACTGAGCCCCGTACATGTCTTTTTAAAGCATTCAGCAAAGGAAACGATCAACTTTTTTTCACTCCCGAACCTCCTCATATCCTCTTCACACCAAAAGCCCTAATTTATGACTCGTCTCTGATTGGTCAAGTGAGCAAGCACTTGATTCGTCACGATCTTCATGAACGTCATCCCGATGGTCGCTTCCCTGATGGTCTCTCTTTTTTTTTCGCCGCCGCCAAAGCCGCGGGAGATTACGAGCTGTTGCCGCGAGAACTCGCTCGGACGATCTTTAGCGAGTCTTTATTAGCGCGGGCCGCGGAATTTGCATGCGAATCGGTCCGGCTCGTTTATCATTCGGCTTTGCCGCGCGCTGAATAAAGTCATTTCTTAATTAAGATAAGGCGCTCGTTATTACGGATTTATATACAGCTCGCATTACGCTGATTTTTTATGGTCTTATATGCGCCCGTCTGATTTACCGACACGAGAGCTTGCAGCGCGCCTTCGCCTTAATCCACTCTTATACAATTTTTTTATTAGCCTTAAACAACACCGCCCGGCCGATAAAGCCTGTTAATAAGTATATCCCGAAACAATTTAATCTCCTTGAATCTCGAATAAAAAAAAAGGCACGTATAACAGTATATACAACGGCCACGCAGCGATTGAATTTATTCGAGTGTTTGCCGTATCAATATGTCCAGTTGCGTAATCGGAACTTTCATGGGTGTCGACAGGGCGACACTCCTTCGGCGAGCCTCGTAACGAGGCAAAAACAATAAAGGACAGCCCGACGGTCACAAAGGCGCGCAGTAACCAATTGGATGATTTACGCGAGTCTCTCCGAGTAAGTTGGCTCTCGCGGGACGCTCGAGAGAGAGAGGCGGCCGCGCGCTCGAGCGCAGAGAGCCAAGTCGTAAATGATGCGCATCATCGTTTAAACGAGCGTGCAAAAGGCTGGACGCGCGTAAAGGACCGCCTAATAAATCTCCCGAGTACCCTTCGCCGGCTCGCCTCTCTTTCTCTCTCTCTCTCTCTCTCTCTCTCTCTCTCTCTCTCTCTCTCTCTCTCTCTCTCTGTCCCTCTTTCGCAGGTACAAATACCGGGCGAGCTTGCGAAAGATCATCGGCGATCGCGCGGGCAGAGCTTTCGGCCCGCTCGATCGAATTGCCCGGTGTGATCCTCGTACGAGAGAATAGAGGTAAGCGTTAAATTAAAGCTTTGAAACGGTGCTGTTTGAATTTGATGAATTGCGAGATCTTTTTTGGGATTTTATATTTCAATCGCGTGATCCTCTGTGTAAAGAGTGTATGAGTTACACAGTGCTTTATAGACCTGATCGAGATATGTTTATTTCTATACATACAATTTATAGACATCGCGATTTGTATGTTTTTATAATAATTTTGTAAAATGAGGCACCGGTTACTGTTGCATCGAAAATTCGTGTTTCGAAAGCTGAGGAATCTGTAAATAAATTCTGATGAAATACATGAAATTACCTGTAATCTGTAGGCCCGTTATTAAATAATTTATTCATTAGTATCATCTTTAAAAAAATCTAATTTCTAAGGAATTTTTCTTCGATTATTTTAATTTGTGCACCGAATTGTGCATGAAAGCTGAATTGACAACAATAAAACCTGTGCATTACACATTCTTCCACATAGTACCACTTTGGATCGATTTATCAAAAATTTATTTTTAAAGAACTTTATTATTATTACGGAACTCAATTCGTACACATCAAACGAACACACCTACATTGTTATGCCCTAAGTATGACGAAAAATTTGATCTAACAACTTTCTCAATTTTCTCAAGAGAATTTTCTGCTTTATTAATCTCAATTTACCAGATTAAATACGCACGTAAGTTTCACAGCAGCAAAAGTCCATGAGAAAGCCAAAACAATAGATAATTTATTCTGATAAATCTCCTTAGTAGAAGCGCAAGTACTATTCAAACGCACATAATGAAGAAACGATTAAAAGAAACGCTTGAAAGACATTCAAAAGCTTGTATATACTTTAAACCTAGCAAATGTAAATTCCAGTAAAACTCAAGTGAAATTCTAAACAAAGTTGCTGTACCCACGAATTGAGTATTTCATTTAATTGGCGTCATTTCTACCGCACGATAGGATAAGCACCGGTTCGTGGGTTATTATTATCAAGCTTACAAACGAGTCAAAATGAGGTGTTGCAGGTCAGTTTACGACTTTGCTGTCCAAGTCCAAGTCCTGCGCATACCACTCCTCGTGTCCCATTACAACCGAAAACGTTCCGTAACAGTGAGTACCGGCCATCCGCCGATGTCTCTGACATCTTTCGAAATTTACGTCCGAAACCCCGGGCGGCACGATTGTGCCCGCCTTCCTTCTCTCGCAGCTGACGATTTTCTGGTCGCGGGAGAGATGGAAAGTGATAGAAGAGAGAGCGAGAGAATCAGAAAGAAAGAGGTAGGATAGAGTGAAAGAGAATGAGAAAGAGAGAGAGAGAGAGAGAGAGAGAGAGAGAGAGAGAGATAGATAGATAGATAGATAGATAGCCTTTTATTCTGCCTCGGCGGCAAAAAACAAATATAAGTATAAATTTAGCATGTAATACAATTTAAAATCCAAGTAACAACAAATAATAAATAAATACACTTTTGGAATATAGAGAAAGAGAGAGAGAGAGAGAGAGAGAGAGAATGAGATAGAGAGAATGAGAGAATGAGAGGGAATCAGAGAATTAGAGAGAATGAGAGAGTGATAGAGAATCAGAGTTAGAGAGAGAATGAGAGTGAGAGAGAGAATCAGAGTTAGAGAGAGAATGAGAGTGAGAGAGAATGAGAGTTAGAGAGAATGAGAGTGAGAGAGAGAATCAGAGTTAGAGAGTGAGAGTGAGAGAGAATGAGAGAGTTAGAGAGAATGAGAGTGAGAGAGAGAATGAGAGTGAGAGAGAGAATGAGAGAGTGAGAGAGAATGAGAGAGTGAGATAGATTAAGAGAATGAGATAGATTAAGAGAGTAAGAGAGAATAAGAGAGTGAGAGAGAATGAGGGAGTGAGAGAGAATGAGAAAGAGAGACAGAGGGGGCTGGACACGCGCGTCGTATAACTTATCGGAGGGATGGGCCGAAACGAGAGAGTTTAGCAAGGGCCATTACGCGGAGTACAGAGAGATGCGCGAGTCCTCGGCGATTATACGCTCGTGACCGAATTCCCGTGCAGAATTCGCATCCGGGAAATCGGGATTTTTTCCGATTCAGCCCGCGACTCACAGCCGTACGTGGCTCCCGTGGATTTTACGTTTACGGGGAGGGGGATGCGCGTGTCCTCCACTCTATATCAATTTGGATAATTGTGCTTCCTTTATTGTCGAGAAAATCGGGATCACTATGCCGTAGCATCGGCACTGGCTGCACTTTTTTGCTGGCTACTATTAGTCCGATTGGTGACCGCATGAAGTAAGAAAAATTGAGGTACTTTTTTTTTTAACGCCGCGATAGTATGAATAAAGTTCAAAGAAAGGACAGCTAAAGTTGAAGTTATTGTGCTAGTGAAAATAAAAAACTAAATTTTATTCAAAAAACAAAAGAAAATCCATGTGCACTCTCGTCGAAACTTTTTTCTGTGCTTTCCTAGTACATTCAAAATTTTCAATAAATTTCTATGCTGGAACGATTGTTTTTTACTTTACCATTTTCTTAATACTTTAGAGATGATATTAGATTTATACGTACTACGTTGCCATTTTTTGAAAATTTGGAAACGTTACGAAAGAATCGAGTGCTATACGTGGAGATAATGATTTAATTTAATGTTTTATCGAATTAAAAAAAAATTAGTGTACCTTAAAGTAATTAAATATTTTTATTCTGCTTAAAAGATAATCTTATTATCGTTACTAAACAAATGCAAGTTTTTCCTTCTCCGTCACGTCAGTTTTATCGCCAGAGCTTGAAAACGCTTCTTTTCATTGTTTTTTATTTTCGCTTGCCAGGCGAACCAGAGTACTAGACTTTGCACTTTTGTTCACGCTGGCTGCGAATTTTTAATCTGATGCTGCGCGAACGGAATAAAAATGCACCTCCCAGTGATTACAGTAAGACGCAAGCATGATAGTAATTAAAGTATCATTTTAAAAAATATACGTTTTCTATTGCCATGATTCTGCGAAAATTCGAGAGTTTTGAATCTGGATTATAAAAACAGATTTATGCCAATTGAATAAGATATAAGTAATATAATTCGATTATGTTTTTTACATTAAATGCCAATATGTAATAATTTATTTACGCCGGATAAAGTAAATAAATTATTCCATTAAAAGGATTAAAATACACCGTATAATTTTAAAATAATTCTACATCATTATTTATTATAAGGTACGCAATAAGCAGAATAAAATAATTTTTGCGTTTGAATTATTTTAATTCAAGAGTATAATGTAACCCTTACGAGTCTGCTCATAAGCAATATACTGCAGGTTTTTACTGACCTATATTTATTCATTTTACATTTAGCATTTTACATTTGGGTTGTGCAATTTGAAATTTATTTTATTTACACAGATACCTGCACTTATTCGGTTTATTTTCAATGATATTTTTCTACTTTTTTCAGTACACGAACGTAATAAATCTTATGCAAAATTTTGACTAGAATATCTGTAAATAAGTTATATCATAAGATAAATAAAATACTTCTCTAAACTAACTCCGAACAAAATTAAAAATGTAGGAGCAAAAGCCTCAGTAACATCTTCTGTGAGGATACAAAATAATAATTGGTTGCAGCGGTGGGATAAAAATGAATCTTTCTCCATATACATAAAAAAGAAGTATAAATAACTACTATTCTATTTCAGAATTGTTAATTAATTTACTCCTAAATTGTAGTTCCTTTTTATTAGATTTAGTTTCGTTTCCTATTAATATTTTGTAATGACCTTCTATAGCCTGTTTAACGTGTAAATAAATAAATAAATAATTAAATTTGTAAACATATACTCATTGCAACATCTTCGAGTAAACATAGTTGCGAACGATGACGTTTTCCTAATTATTACTAATTAGAATAGCAATAATAAATCCATACTTACCGAACGAAAACAACGTTATAATTTTTACTCCAAATTTCTCTCGATGCATCACATGATATATCGAGTTTCAATTTTTCTTTTCAAGCAATAGTTTATCCGGCATTGCTATATAAAGACAAAATTGAGCTGAACAGACAAAACTGACGACACAGACCGACATGTCGCATCTCACCCCACTGATTACAAGCCCAGCGTGGTCGAACAGAACTGACTCCAGCGTGTCGTAATCATTCGCGAATAATAATTGGCCGAACAGGTGCAGGCGCGGTGTCCCAATTAGAGCGCGTCGCGCCGCACGGGGTCGACAATTATAAACGTCCACCCGGGGGAAAGCGACACGCGCGCGGATATATCTAATTGAGAATCCGCTGATCCCGTGCTCCTCTCTTTCGTCCTGGCCCAGGCCGCCGAGAGCGATGAGCGCGCCTGGGCGATCGTTGTTTACGGCGAAAGTTTTGAAAAGGCTTTTTCTAACGAGCGAGGCGCATTCATGCTGCAGGCTCAAATTGGGAGTTCAATTATTGGAGCGTGTCGCGCGTTTTCTCCGGCGGCGTGAGTTTCGCGAGACGCGTCGTGGAGAAAAAAGCTCTTTCCGTGACGCTGGAGCTTCGTTTTGCTCGTACACCGCAAATTCAAGATGAAATTTCAACGAGTTAATGCCGAGCGGTGTATAATTAGCGATGAAATAGTTATTGGGGGTGGTGGTGCGGTTGGGGATGCGCATACGCAATTTCGCAAAGTGCCCGGGGGAGCTCGGCTCGTAGTGAAATAATTATTGCTACATTAATTATTCAGAATTGGTTGGAAAAGAATAAATGAAAAAATATTCGCGACGGTTGTGCTGGCACACATACGGTGTTCGCACAATTAATAACAGTCGCATTTTATCGAGTCCGCTCTTATCATAATTTTACTTTCATTAAATTCGGAGACGCCGTTCATTTTACATACATTTTTCAATTAAACGCGATTATCGATTCGCTGAACGCATGTAAAATGTACGCTAAAAAGGTATCGGTCCAAAATTTCGTATATCATTAAAAGCTGTTCGATGCAATAATGCGTGTACTCGGGAAAAGGTATACAATGTTTACAATTTTAGTGTAGCACTGAATTCTTCGCAGTATATGAACAAAGATGCAAAATAAAAGGACTAATTAATTTTATCTTCACAATTTTGAATTCGGAGCATTGTGCATTGTATGAATTAAGCAGCGACATTGAATACGTCAACAAAAAATTTGACGTCAATATAAAAGATATGTCGTGCGACGTTTCAATGGTTTAGATCACTGTTCTTTTCAAGTATTAAAATTTATTGATTATTAATTAATTACTAAGCAAAATTGTATATTTCTTAAAGAACATTAAGTAAAATAAATTAGATCTGCCAGTAAAAAATTAACACAATACAATAAAATTAACGCAGAAATTTGTTTCAAACTAAATGGCTTTTTAAGTAACAAATGACATTGAAAATGTAAATCCTTTAAAAGAAATATATATTATTTAAACCGCCGTTTAATGCGACGCACACCAATAGGAATTTAATACTTCGTCCGTAAATTTAAATGCAACGATGGTTCCCTACTTTTTGGACACCTTGCATGTTAAATGAAATGAAGTTCCCCGCGATAACTAGAAAACCTAATATAAAATTAGTCTAAGGTACACTTCGTAGTGGAATATCTCGTTTCTGGGGCGAGAACGAGTTTGCTCTCGTCTCCTCTCCTTCTCTCCCACCCTCACAGGGTGGTACGCTCGAAAATGTAGGTTGCCGGGGAAAACCGCGCTGCGGAGTGCGGAGTCGCTGCCGCCACGGCTAGCTTCAAGTTTTACAATGAGTTTCTTAAGTGTTCCGGAAGTTTTTCCAGCGGAAAAGAGCGAGTTTGTTAGACTTATTATTTTAGCCGATGAAATTCAGCATGTGGAGATTTCGTTAGCTTCGAGGGGGATTAAGGAAAATTTTAAGCGCACCATCAGCGATGAGAGGGTGATTTAAAACTAACTGAAAACTGTCAATATAGAAGTTCTCTTCTTTTTTAAAGCGTTAGGATACAATCAGAAAGTTTCATTGCGATTAAATTGAGGCTCATTATTTGCGAGACGCACAAGGAGGGATTCTACTGTTCCATCAACGATTGCGAATTGAATTGAAATTCTTTTATCTGTAAATGATTTTAGATCACTATAGTAACTTGGTCTAAAGTACAGAATAAATGTATATTACAAATTGCAATTGTTTAAAGCTTTAACATCGATTAAAACTACGAAATGGAACATTATATAGTTGCAGGCATTGCGCAACTCCCGTCAAATCGCTTCGAAAGTCATTCGCTATCGGCAGAAACGATCGTGCGCACTTCAACGTCGAGCAGAGAAACCTGCCCATTTCACCTGCAAGAACCGCGGAAAAAAATGTTCGAGCGAACGCGCCAAACGCAGCCAGCTCCGCTCATCTTATCTCAGCCCGTGAGAGTCGAGCTCCGTCGCTTTCACCAGCCGGCCATCAGATTTGAGCCCGGCCGAATCCGCCTTCGGGAATTAGACGAAGTTGGCCGATATCGTCGATGTTGATAGTGGCCGTCCGGCGTCCCGCTTGCCGTCCGCGTCTAATCTCCCGGAGCGTTTGTTCAAACTTGCTTATCTCGCGGGGCGCCGTCGGCTTATCGATCGTCGCCCGGGCGAAGGCGCGCGTGAAAAGCGCGGAAAATGGAGGGCCGATGACGCGGATGTATCGCCCGGCGCGCGAGCTGCTGGGTAACGAGGGACACCTGAGTAATGCCGAGGCGCTGAGCTATACATATTACACGCCCTATACCCCGGCAGCTTATGCATTCAGGTTTTCGTGTTTACTTAGGCCGAGCACAAACTCCCGGGTTTCGTTGCCCGCAGCGATTTGTCACTTATTGCTGATCGATGGACGATTTATAAGTGGCTTCGGCTTCGGGGAATATTTTGCCACGTGAGGAGAGTAAATTTATGATGAAATGTCCTGATCTCTTAGAAAAACTGTGGTGGGATTTTGATAAGCGCAGTGTTAGAGAACGATAGTGATTGGTTGGAGGATAAATTTTTGGTTGAGTGGCGCCAACATTCAAAATGTGTATTTTATGTGCAAAGTCAGCATTTTACGTCGTTTTTGTATATAAAATTTTGTTCAATATTTTTGTGAGAAGTGATAATTCCTGGACTGGTATGCTTATCGAACGACCTAAAGTCACATTGGTCTGAGTATCACCTCTCCCACACTGACATAAAAAATTACTATACTTTTTCAATTTGTATAACAAAAGAAGTTTGTGTTAATTTATTCAATATCTCACAAAATAATCATTAAGCTATTTAAAATTCATCTAATATTATTCTGAAATTTATTTTAAATATAAAAGTCTGCAGAAAATCTTTATTTAAATATTCATGTTCAAATGCATCAAATAATACACCACCAAAAACTAAGAAATAATAATTTAATTGTCATAATTTAATCCAGCAGAGGTGATGATTACCTAACCGCTAAAATTTAAGCGCACGAAGCGTGAGAATTTCTTGTTAGTCAGTATAATCTATACACTTAATTTTTTGCGGAATGATATGAATTGAATTTTACATAAAAATTGAATGTTTTACAAGAAATTACTAAACGCTTGTTTTGTTAAGTAAGGCTTGATGGGATCGATAAATTATAATAGAAATCGGAACGAATTTTACGCGAAGAGTATCGCGATGCAACGAGAATAGATGAGAGTTTATGAATTTAATTTTATGGGCCTATAATCAAAATTTGTAATTGATGATCATAACTCACAGAGAGTAATGCGTGATAATGGGCTAACTATCGGGTTGGTTAGTTGAGAAGTGCGAAGGGCAAGGCGTCTAATTATATGTTGCTCGGTGTTGTTTTCACGCGCGAAAAGATGATTACACAGTTCCTTATTAAAAATGCTGCGTGATGAGAGACGAAAGGAGTGTAAAATCATTGGCTCTTAATTCGACTATAAGTATAGAGTCCACGCGTGTATCTAAGGATGTTATGAGATGTTAACTAATTGTAAAAATAGTATATCCATTTATAAATATAGTCTTTCATTATCTCCAGAGATGGCTTTACGTAAAACAAATTATTTTACGAATAATGAGTATAAATTTACAAGCCTATTGATTCAGAACAAATTACATGCTCTAAGTTGTAATTTCTGTTGATCACATATTGTCAACGAGATAATAACATTTTAATCAAAAAAAGATTTCCACTTTCATTAGTACAATCATCATTTCTAAATACAATTAAAATACACAAATATGTGAAGCGTACAAGAGAAAGTGTTCAAGGTTACTTATATACGATAATTACCTTGATTGCAGTGAAACCGAAACCCTCTTTAAAACGGATAAAACAAACTTTTAAAATAAACGATCAATAAACCTCGAAAGTGACTGAATGAAAAAGGAAAGTAAAAATGATGCCGAGGGTGTCGGAGAAAAGCGGAGTTGCGGAGAAAAGCGGAGTTGCGGAGAAAACTTGAAAGACGAAGGGCGACTCCCGAGGGGTAGGGTGTGAAATAGCGATAAGATTTAGGAGGGCGGAATTCAATTATCAGGACGTTTTACGCAGGACTTTTGGTGAAAGTGAAAATTTTAGCGCGGACGAGGCACCGGCTGCAAGGGAATTCGAGGACGATCCCACCTTTTTTGAAGGGGGGGGGGGGTGGAGATGAAAGAGCAGGTCGCAACTCGCGGTATTAGCGAGTTTGTTGTTTTCGCGTAGGGGGATTAAAAGTTACGATTGCTTTCGTTTTCTTCTTTTCGAAAAAGCCACTTGCCCGCGCGCCGAAAGTTTTAAAGTTCGATCGAATATTCAATTTGATGGCGCGCTCCTGAAGATTTACGAGTCTTTTGTAATTGTCAGATTCTCTTACCAAACGAAAAAACAAACCGATCGTTTAAAGGTATAACTTTTTAATTTGGTCTCAGTTCTTAGATGCATGCAAGGCTTGCACATTTTCTGGTGGTTAGTCAACAGATGGTTGAAATTTCGAGCAGAAATCGTACATATTGGTGACAGTTTCTGATGAAAATCTGATCAGCCTTCTGATCAAAATGTGGAAACTGCCGTTTGTAGGATCTCGCAGTGCCGTTTGAAAGTTATGTTTTATTAAAGGGATTTAGAATCAGCTACACTGATCTATCAGATGTTCGCGAGATTCTGAGTAAATTATTATGTTGATATCGATATATGTTGATAATCCACGGTTAAACTATATATCTGGCCAGTAATTAATGAACTGGACTGACAGGATGGTTTATTTTCTACCAGGGGCAAGGCAGAGGGTGGGTCGAGTAGTTCACGAAAGAAGTATTAACATTTCACCAAAAGCCCAAATACAATTTGTGTTTGCCATCAAAATTTGTAACGCATTCATTAGTTTCGGAGGATCAATCAATTAGCATGATGGAGTTAGCGCGTCTGTATCTGATCCAATTAGCGTTTTGACGAAACACTACTGCGGCGGCGTCGGAATATTAATCGTGGATTAATTATGGCACTTGAAAATCAATAATTCTGCAATAATTTTCGGCCGCTCGGTGCTCGTTAATGAAACAATGCAATATTTAAACGATGCGCGCTCATCTCAAGGGCATACACAAATATATATACTACATACGATTGCTAATTTTCCAATCGCTGGCATCGGAACACGACGGGCATCCGCAGCCCCTCGGAAAAATCTTCCTACTCGAGGCCAAGGCCCGTAAACGTTTTATCGCCCTCGTCGTATTTTTGTTTTAACATCACCCCCTCACCCCCTCCCCCTCCTCCTCTCTCAATATTACAAAGGGAAAAAAGTCCTCGTAAAGCGTATATTTGGGAAATCGTAAAACCCAGTCGCAGTGGAACCCGAGGAATAAAACAGGTAGCATGATTAATGGAATACCCGCAGAGCCTTTCGCTTTGGTCGGCGCGCGTATAAAAAAAAGGGGGGGAGGATGGGGAGAGACGGCGAGAAAGGAGGAGGGAGAGGGATTGAGTAGAGCTCGTAAAAGCCTGGAGGCTGCTGTGCATCCGACGCTCTCCACGAAAGGGTCGCGCGATATCGATACCCGCCGCCGCAGTCTGGGCAGAGGATATTGTAGCGATAGGTGCGATCTCGCGCGAGAATCCGCTCTCCCGTGTGCGCGGGAGTAGTCGAGATCTGGCCGGAGCACGAGCACGTACCTCGGACAGCTCGTTTTCCCGTTTACTGCCTTCGATCGGATGAACGAAAATCACTGTATCGTAATAAATAATTGCTGGTATCAGACTGTAGAGACTAAAATAAAGTTTTTCTTTTTTCTTTTTATTTCATGCCGTAGGGTAGAGAGAGAGAGAGAGAGAGAGAGAGAGAGAGAGAGAGAGAGAGATTACTGTATAGTGCTGGATCTTATCAAATATTTGCGGATTAGCATGAACGGACGCATAAAAGGTGCGATTATTGAAATACAATTGAATTTCTTAAATTCTCATGCAAAACAGAGCAGGTAAAAAATAATCAGGCTTTCGTTAATAAAATTCTCCGTGAATAGTTTGGTAGTTGAGATAATACAAGCGCATCATAGTATAATAAGATTGGAAATACTCTGAGAGAAATGTTTTAATAAAAATTTATACGACAAAGCAATCACATACTGACATTTCGAAAGAAATTACTAAACTTTTCAGTAAAATTTGTCATAAAATACAGTAAAAATTATAATACTGTCTGGCATAATTTATTTTATTTTTAGCAAATTTTACTTAAAAGTTTTGTAATTTCTCTCGAAATGTCAGTAGTCTCTGACCACTTTCCCAAACAGTTCAGTAATTTTTTACTAAACGACTTGTAATTTTTACTAAAACATGTCTCTCAGTATATGTCTTCCTGGTTTCCGTCTCCCGTATAAAAATGTTGCTGTTATACATTAGTACTTACATTATCTTACATTTTCCAACAAGTGCAAAAAAATATAACTATAAATTATATCAATATTACGAGCACACATAAAAAAAAACCTACAAAACCTATAACGCGCGCGGCACATCAAATTCAAATTTCCTTCGCGTTTAATTATCCCCCACCGAAAATAGTTCCATTGATGGCTACTCTGCCGCAGCAACTCATAAAGCAGAAACATATCCGCTGAAAAATCTAAAATGACAGAACTCCAACGAGCATTTTTAATTATCGCATAAAACCAGAGGGCGCGATAAGCCGCGCAGGAGGTGCGCGGAGCACTCTAGTCTCTGCGCCGCGCAAACGGCGTGTACACGGTGAACGTAAAAAAAAAGCGTCGGACGTGCGATGACGAGCCTAGGTGTCCGCATCCCGCGTCTATCGGGCGGCCTGCCGGAAAATGTATACGAGGGGCCGAAAGGCCTGTTTTACGCGCGGCCGCGCCGCGATAAAAATGATCCGGCGGCCTGTGCGAGCTGCGGGGGTCGCACGCACCGCATGAAGGATCATGCGGATCAGTTGCCGGGTGCCGCTGCGAGAAAGTGAAATAAGGGAGTGCGGTGCGGAGGCGTGATGGGATACGCGCGTAAAATGGAGTTGAATCGGGGGGGAGGGGCTTTTTTTGTTCATTTTGAAGATTGGGTAGACCTCCGACACTTTTATCAGCTACGCGAGTTTTGAAAAATTGAAATACGAGATGTTTTGAAAATAATATAGAGAGAGTAAAGTAAACTACTGATATTCTGAAAAACATGATTATAAAATAAAATTTATAGTAAAATTTAGTAATCGCAGGATATTGTAACAGTAAATTTTATTCAATTGTTGAAAAGACTCGGACGTTCGTGTTCGGATTGTAGTTAAGAGGAGAGGACTCGAATGATCGTTACGAACCAAAGTTAAAATTAATAACTTTATTCTACCAACGTTTCGGTATTTTTATGTAATACCTTCATCAGGGCTTGGAATAGATTTAGTAAATTTTATTATAAAGTGTATAATTTTTTTCAGAATATTGTCACTGATCATTTTTCCAGACCCTCAGAATTTAGCAAAAATGTATTGATTTTTAAAAAAGAACACTAACAAAGCTACAGTGTGGGTAGCCACCTTTATATCACGACATTAATGTTAACGAAAATTGAGAATTTACTAATTGTTTCATACTGCACATAATTAAAAAATAAGGAAAAAATATTGCTTATATGAAACAATAGTTCTAGCTCTATTACTTTTCCACTCGATAAATTCACTTGATAGAAAAAGTAAGGTGCTATATAAAAAAATGAGAATAATAAGGGTTGAAAAGAAAAAAAATTGAAATAGTTATATTTGTTTTTATTCACACGTGTACATATCCATTGTATGAATTTGATCCTTCGAATATCGCCTGCTCGCAAACGGAATACATCGGATCTTTTAATACATATTTTGCTTTTATTCTAAACAACAAAAATGGTATAAATTGTAATAATATAGCATGTACCGTTACCAAAAAAAAACAAAAAAAAAAAAAAAACGGTATACCAGTTCGTGTAAATTACTTTTCAGTTTCGAAAAAAAAGAAAGAAAACACCTAAATTCCCGTTGCGACACACGAAACAAATTCACAAAATGTTTCATCCCTCCCGCGAGCGGAACGCCCGGAAAAATATTAGAAAAGTGCAATTCACGTCGCGGGAGGGGCTCGATTCCGGGCGCCGCGTGTAACCGACGATCGCGCCATTTTCGGAAAAATGGAGTGCGGGACCTACGGGCGCATCAAAGAACCACTCGGAAAAATGGAGCAAGTGCGCGCGGTCGAGTCGAGAAAAATGCGGAGGTGAAAAAAAACAGAGACAGCCAGAAAGGGAGAGAGAGATACAGGGTGGCCCGCGTCGCCCTATACACGGCTGGCGGTGAAAAACTCGCTGCGGCGAACGCCGAACACGTGCCAATAAACAATTTGTTACGCGGGCTCGGCCGTCGCCGTCTGGGAGCTTTTTCCTCGTTTCGAGGCTGTTATTCGTGCGTTTCTCATCGTTTTCTTTCAATCTACCACCCCCTATCAACCCTCCTCCCTCCCGTCGCCGTGAAAATGCATTATCGCACGGTTTGCCGAGGGAAATTGTCTCATCAAGCCGGTGGTGATCGCGAATGAGATAAAAATCAGTATGGCTGCCTTGGGTAAATGTTACTTTTGCTAATTAATTGAGTGTGCGTGAAAACGCGACGGGAGTATGGTGATCGGGAATGAGCAGTTAAATATTGAATTTTGTTTTGAAATTCCAAAACAAACAGTAAAAAAGTAGTAAAAAGCACTTTGGCTCAGCGAGGCGCACTTTGTTAATGGAATATTCAGGTTCAATTTTCGAAAGCTTGCTGAAACAACAAGAGCGTTCGATTTAAAATTACGCAAGTTATCGATAAATGCGCAATGATTATATTTACACTTTACAGCGACTGGTTCAAGATATATATTTACACTTTATAGAAATTGGTATAAAAATCAACAATAATAAATAAATAGGTGTATATATATAAATATAATAAATAAATAATAAATAATTAAATGCTCTTTTCGTTGCGGTTTCTCGTTTGCGTAGGGAGGATGATGTTCTGAACCTTTCCAAATATTTTATCATTTTTCGCAAGTACAATTTTAATTTAATGCTGCCTTTATATATTTATCACTAAGTCGGCAGATTAAATATTTCTTCGCTCCTTCATTTAGCCGTTCGTTCAATTTATTTATTTATCGACTAATAGCTCCAACGACAAGTATCGTTAACGTCCTCGCGGTAATCCTCCCGTCACGGTCTTCGGCCGAGAAAGATGGTCTGTCCAAGACAGAGACTGAGCGTAGGCTGACAGACGAATCCGACGATGCACCGCGACAATAATCCCCGGTTTGTCCGAGGCAGGAGAGAGATAAGCCTATCCTTCGGTACATACCCTCGATGTCTTTGAGATAACGCACTCGACGTTTTGTCTCGTCAATTAATAAAGCTTTCGACGATCTCCCGTCACACCGTCCAGACTGCTGTCCACAAACACACGCACGTACCACTCACACACACACACGCAACAATATCGTGTTCGCATGCGCACCTGCGCACACGCACACATACACACGCAAAAAGCACAGGTACACATATACACGTGTTCTGGAGCAAATTGAAACGAGCAGCGCTTGAGTTCGCAACATCGATCCCCTTTATCTCCAGCAATAATATTGTGATTTTAATTAGGAAGGGGGTGCAGCTCGTAGCTCTCGACGATGGCCGTTGTTTTCGCAGTGTATCGAGATACGCGAAGAAAAATAGTTCGCAGGAGCGAGCGAGAGTCTTGTAACGTTTACCCAAGAGACACACGAGGAGACGAGGAAGTCCCGGGTATCTTATCTCCGCCGCCCATTGAGCCGTCTTTATTTGAGGACGATAACTCGCGCGAGGCTGAGCCCACCTACCATAACGCCCTGTTGGGAGGAAAAACATTTCACGTTTACGGAGGGCTTATTAAATTTGTAGAGAAATGTCTGCTCTGTCTGCTTTTCAACCTGGCGAATTGTCACGGAAAATACGAGCTTAATATCAATGTTATTCGATGTTCACTATAGCTTGCAGCTTCAGAATTGTATTTTTTTTTTTTTTTTTTTTTGTGATATTGTTATAAAAATTCCGGATGATCTGAGAATTAATAGAAAAACTGCTGAACGTGATGAAGTGCAAATCTATTATTTGAATACTATGGTGACAGCGTACGGTACACACTAGAAATTAAAAATGCAAACAAAATATTTGGTGAAAAATTTAGGTCAGAATTGAAACTTAAAAAAATAGTTTGAATAGCTGACATGAATTCGAGAGATAAAACTAAAGTCACAGCATTCTGGCTTATTTTTCTAGATGTACTGCAGAATATTTTATTTTAAAGAGCTGCAACAAAAATTAACAAAACATACTTGGAAAAATTAGTACAACACGAATTGGAACTTTAGAAACTAAAGCTACACTTTCATAATATTTAAGAACAAACTTGAATTGATTAAATTATAACAAACATCCAATTCAAATAGTTGCCATATATAAAAATCATTATATATATTTTTATGGTTATGCATTTGGGCAAAAGGCATTTCTTATGCATTTTTCCTATGCATTTGAAAAAAATGCACTTGAAATACATTTCAATGCACTTGTACTTTTCATGAACTTTTAGTCCGATCACAGCAGACTACCGTTAAACAACGAAAATTGTTAAATCTCTACTACATAGGGACAGTAAAATAATAATTGCATCGAATTACCTAAAAATGAAAACATCTACATAACTGCATCTATTGTTGCTCTACATAAAATTTAGACGTCTTCACTGAAACAATCTAAATTAAATTCAAATTCTAATCAATATAGAAATGTTCTAGTAATTGCAAGCAGAATAATTTTCCAAAGTATCTTCCGAAAATTCTCCCTCAACCGATTGCAGCCTGGCCTTTCCTCGGCTCAACTCAATAAATCAACATTCCCTCACGGTGCCATCTATCCTCGGTCGCGGACAAAAAGCCGCGAATACCGGGAAGGCTGCAGACCGGACGGCACCCATTAATCGGCAATTTCACGAGATTAATTAAAGGTGACGAACGGCCGCGTCTCGGGCATTCATCCGGCGACTTTGGCGATTGGTCGCGCACGTCGATTGGGGGGGGGGGGGGGGGGGGGGGGGGGGGGGGGGGGGGGGGGGGGGGGGGGGGGGGGGGGCGGGGGGGGG
>JAWWEN010051890.1:0-15051 GCA_035582955.1 Sycophila texana | reverse complement strand
GTTGACCCCCCCCCCCCCCCCCCCACCGTAACCATCCCTCGTCGGCCAAGCTCAGCCTGCGGAGAATCCCAGCGTAATAGATCGCTTCGTTTTGGCGGTTGCAGCCGCTAAATAAAAAGGAGAATGAGTCCGGGGCAGAAAACTTGTGCCGCGTCCCTAATTTGCGGCAGGCGCTCGCAAAATGCGGAACGAAACGCCGAGGCGGAGCGAAATCACGCGCTGCTTTTCGGAATCGTTCCGGCAGCAGAATGTGCACCTGCGCGCGCTCCGCTCGTGCGGGCCGCGAGGCAACGGGAACGGATTCTTCGGCATTGTACATATTTGCTCGGCGGGAGGTCCGGAAGAAAAATGAATTTCATATCTTTCTATATGTACCTTTAATACCGTTATATACGCCTAGATCTCAGGATCTTATGAACGGATTTTAATTTAATTAGGCTCATTTTTCTTTTGTTTTTTTTTTGTGTTATGTGGGAAAAGAAAACCGTTTTTGGCGTTTGTTTTATATGATAATTGATTTATTGCAATAAGGAACTAGTGTCATTTCTCATTTTCATTTTAATAATATACATTTTTTTTGTAATGTGTTTTGTTATTGTTTATTTAATTTTTAAACAAGCTGTGAAATTAAATCGTCATTTTCATTGATGACAAGATGTATCTTTGAATTATTGAGTGTGTTACGAAATTAAGAAAAGGAAACAGTAAATAGACAGTATTTTTGCTTATTACTACTGGATCTAGGTTCTTTATTTGAAAATAATAATCAGCTGATAGTGTATTTGACACCTATGCACCTATGCAGAACTTAATACGGTAACGTCCGTAGTTCTGCTGTCGAAAAATACAGGAAGAAGTTAAGCTTCAATGAAAGGATTTTTGAACAGTGGAACGGATAGTTATCAAATTAAGTTCTGCATAGAGTACTTACTGTCTACTTATAGTTTTAATTTGAAAACATACCCTTAATCGGTTAACAATGTACACTGACAGTCAGGTCATGTGACAATTGAATAAGGCTTTGCATATTTGCTCATTTTTTAATAAAAAATACTATGTTTCTATTAAACAATATCATACTGTATCAATCTAGTGTCATAATAGACTTAACTACGGGCATACTATTTTAAGAAACCTATTTATTTTAATTCACACCTTACTACTCGTGCGCCTATCTACGTGACATCAATTCAATTGAGTGTTTAATTTTGAGGGAAATTAATTATGCTTCATAATTCAAGAAATAAATTATATTTAATACTGCATTTTCACCTAATTTGAATAATCTTTAGGTTTACATTATAATATTATGGCGCATTTTAAATTAAGTGATGGTTCTCCACCAAACCTCGATTTGTTGCTAAATTTGGTATCCAATATTGAACATATTAGTGAAATGAATTAATATTCCTTTGGTAATAATTAACAGCCTCAAAGTGCACTTCCGATGGCCCGTAAGACCCACCAGCCTCGTGAATTGTACAAAGGTTCGTGGTTCTGCTAGCGATAATGTGAGAGGAGCGATTCGCATGACTCTGTTTCTAGGTTGAATTTCTCTCTGTGGGCCCTGGTGTAATAAGGCTACATCAAAGCAGATTCGATGAGTCTTGTGTCGATGTAACGTAGATATAAGTGTATAATAGATGCACGTCTGTACAGAGAACTGCACCTACATCAAACGGCTACAGCGCAGCTTGCCCTAAATTAGAAAGTGCGACTGAAATATTCCATTACTTACACCCTAATGGTTAAGTTTTGGAGTTTTTACGGCAGTCAGTCATTTTTATCTTATTAGATATCAACAAAAAAAAAAAATTTTACGATGCTCTACTGTTATTTCGTAATGCATTAGAGACTAAGTGGCACGAGACCGCGCGGTGTGCAGGCAGTAAAACTCAGATAACAAGTCTGACGTTCTTTGGACGTACTACTGGCGTCTCCCGCTGGTACGTCTATCAAGCAACTCGCTTTTCTCTTTAAACGCGCCACTCATATTATTCCACGTAACTCATCCGCTGTATTTTCCATCGGGAATTCCACTTCGCATTCGAGATCAACCGCTATGATATGATTTCAATTAGCCCACCATGAAGGTTGCATTAACGGTATAAACAGTCTAAGTGTTTTCTTTTTTTTCTCAAAATTTAATTATCCATTATGGATTTTTGCTCTCAGGGATGTAAGTGAAATTTTCTTCTATAAACCCCGTCATCGTGAATCGAATTAAATCGCAGAGTAGAAACTTCAGATTTTTTCCACATAACAGACAATTCCAACACATTTATTCTGCTCGTGTGTCATTTAAAACTGCAGTACAAAGCAACGCATAATTTTCTTCGCCGAATATTCACTTTATTCACGAGCCCGTCTATTCTCCTGAATAATTTCGCTCTTGCATTTCTAATTCTTCTCCACGCCTTTCGCGTCTCGGTGCGTCATTTTTCCCTCGCCGCTTCCCAAATTCCACGCAAAATTTCATAGCACCGCTCGGCTGCCAAAACTCCATTAATAACACCGCCTCCTCCTCCACCCTCCCTTCGTTCGGCTTAATTAAAAGGCCAGAAATCATATTTCGTGGCCGCAGAAACTTTTTTTCGCTCTCGTATTCCCGAACGCGAGAGAGCGATAAAAAAAAGGACGAGAAAAGAGAATGAAAGTGGAGGGCGCGCGATTTTAGCCTCTCGAACTCGAGGGGGCCACGCGCCATTACCCCATTCCGGCGGAGCGATTTTCGAAGGAGAGCAGAGCACCGCGGCGGTTGCGGTCGAGCGGCTCGACCGATCGCACACATCAGTATCGTATACCCCCGAGAGCGAATTGAAAAATGCGAGATCATGATGGCGTTTCGCCGGAGGGTGAGAGAAGGCGAGCTGGCAAGAAAAATAGCTGTGTATCGATGAGTGCATGATTGATAAATGCCCGCGCTCAAATTGAATTTTCGTCCGAGCAGACGCTCGCGCGCGCCGCTCGCAATGTAAATGATTGATCTGGTAACCGTTACAACCCACCGGCCCGACTTTCCTTGTTTTTTGTTTTCTTTTGTTTTTTCGCGCGCGGGTGAATAATTGCCCGGCGAACGCCGTGCGTGTATTTTAGATCGATGAGGATATCAAAGACGCGTCCGTAAGCATATTTTGGTTGTTTGGTATAGTGCGATGGATAAGAAAGACTAGGAATGAAACTCGCGATGATTTTGCAGCGATTCTAGGGTATAATCGTTTACTTGAGAGTCTTCCACACCTAAAGTAGAAATAATAAGTATAGTTTATCAGACACCGACGATTTTCCCATGCTTTTTTACCTCAAATTCTGGTTGAAAGGGTTCAATTGCGTATAATATATCAGCGAAAAATTTGTCTAAATACGATAATAAAATTACTCGACTTTGGGATAGCTTATATATCGTGTACTTCAAGAGTATAAGCAGTAGTAACAGACGAAAAGCTCTCCCAAATTTTCTTAATTTTTTTTATAGTATAAAATACATTCTGAGAATGTAATTCAATCCTCCGTCGTGAATTAAAGTTCGAGAAAGATTATTTTATTTTTGAGGTGACTCACCAAAAATTCGAGAAATAAAAACTACAAAAGATCGTCGATCTTTTATTGTTTATTGCTCATCTTTGCCTTAGGTATGGAGCAACCTAAGAGCAACCTCTTAAATCTCGTAGTGAACTTTCATCAAATTTTTGTTCTAGATTAATTATGTTACCGGTTAACACTTATCAAAATTGTACATTTTTTATATGTGGAACATATAGGCTCAAGATAATTTTAATTAGTCGGCTGACTGCATGTCCACAATGAAAATGAGTGGGTTTAATCCAGTAACGTTCAATTTATATTTTTGTTCAAAATAAAGAGCACAATACTAAAAATCAAAAGTTCTGCTCCAACGGTAAAAAATTGACTTCTTGCATAAATATACAAATATTTGATCCTACAAACAAAATGAACACAAACCTAACCCAATGAGATACAAAGAGAGTATTTGCCAGTGGAGCTCGCTTAACAACGTACTCACCAAGCAAGATGCCCGCAATGAAAGGAGCAATTTTATCACCAGAAGGTTATGCTACTACATTCAACCAGACTCTAGGTATAAAATCTTCGTCGGCTGCATGCTGTTAGATTCTCTAGCCACTATTCTCGCCGCGCAGCTTGAACAATCCGCCTTAATTACGCGCCCTGAAAGACACGAATAATGCGCGCGCCAACGAGTTTAGCGCGAAACGGTCAGTGGCGAATAAAGCCATTTCCAGGATTGGGCCAAAACGGCCGCGCGTACAATTCCCCCCCTATACCCCCTCGCGGCGCTTGCGCTCGTAAAGAAAATGACTCGCGAAAGGGCGAGGAGGAGAGCCAGCTCGCGCGTCCCGTCATCGCGCCCGGCAGACGGTCGGGTAAAAAAGGCGGCCTGATAAGCCGCCGACGCCGCGGCGAAATAACCGTTAAAAAGCCATCGCGCGAATTTCGAGCCGAGCGAGATGCGCCGGGAATTGCATCGGACCCCGTGGGAATGTATACGAGGGGCGCGCGTTAAAATTTACCCGGCGAATCGCCGAGCGTGTACGCCGCCGAGATATGGGCCTCTTTGTTTTATTAGGCCGCTCTGCACGGACTCTGGGCTTGATGGCGCGCGTACAGCCCGGACGAGCCAGCGGCGAGCACCGCCGGCTAGCGGCTCTGGATTTGATGCACGGCGATATGGTCCATTCGGAGTCCGGCGTACCTTGTCTTCGAATCAATTCATGGCCGCATTGCCATTTGTTTCGGCGAAATGCTATTTTGGCGTAGGAACTATTTTGACGCTGGTCGCGGTGCCGGACAACGTCGTAAATGCTCGAATATGATTTGAAAAGTTGCTCACGCGCAAAAAATTGTTCGTTTCTTTCCTTTTCTTTTAGTTGATTTCGTATTTTAATGGGAAGATTGATGTAGAGATTGAATGAAAATTCTTTCTCGAGAGTCTTTCTGAGTCTATGGAAAAACATGAACATTTTATAATAATAATTACAGCTGTTTAGATTTTAATCGATCTTTGCAGCAGATTAGTTCACAACTTGAAGAATAGTTTGTGTAATGTAAAGAGTAATTCCCGCAGCACTTATGAGCTCAGTAATTCGTTAAGTATAAATAGAAAAAAAACTAACTTGGCTCAGATAATATGACAACGTTGTAACGAAGGTTTGGTCATAACAGTATTAATTGTTAATCAAACCCGAGAATTCTCCAGCCTGACTAAAGTATTTTCTCCCTCGATCGCTACCATAAAACGATTGTGATACCTTTTTTTTCATTTATCCTGATTGCAGTATTTTTCACAGTATTTGAATAGCCACTTAATCTTAATATTTTCATGTTAAATAAATGTTAATATTTTATGCTCTTAAAAATTGGCACATTAAAAATATCACTGACATATTTATTGCTGAAAATAAAGTGTAATCATAAATCCTCAATACATTTTTCCACGACGATTTTATCGTTAAAAGTATTCGTTGGACAATTTTTTTGTAGAGCGTGTAATCCACATTGATTCATTTCATCCCTATAGTTTATATCTACGATCGTGGAACGATGGGTTATCTATTCTTATCGGCTTTTCACGTTGTAGCCGTACAGTTCCAATAAACATCTTCATAAATCATAAAGTTACTCGCAGGGTTCAACGGCATTGACTGCGTACACGTAAATTTAGAGTTGGACACATTTCCTACGATTGTATATTTTAATATCTTTCATTACGCATTTTAGTAATTAAAATGTATTGATGTGCGCTATTTGCAGTGCTCTATGTGTATTTTAGCTTTCAAAGGCAAAGTTTGTTTTCGCGAGGATACATGTTTGTGCCCTATTTTACACCGTTAACAGCGGCACATGTATGTAAATTCATTAAAAGTAGAAGATGCGTTCACCATTAGCAAGTAATAAGTTGGTTTTAGCTGCATTTATGCATTCATTTTCATTAACAGCGTTAAAAGCTTTGGAAAAATAACTGTTCATATAATGTTAAAATCAATAACTAATAAAAGAATCGCTTAAATAATGCATAGACATACATATAAAGATTTAGAAAAATAAAAATTTATATAATTTACAAAATTAGTTAATTTTTGTATGTAATAAATACGTAAATAAATAAAAGACATTTTAATCAATATAATTAGTTTTAATTAATGTTTATAATTGTCCAATTACGATCAATATTATAATTATTATCTATTCCTCAGGTTTATACATTTATATTTTGATATACGCAAACTTAAATTATAAGGACTTTTAAGACTGTTTCAGAAATAAACAAATATATAAAATAAATAACTCATAGCTATCAAAACTAAATATTCTCTTATAGATACAGACGCAGTGTGTGATTCATTTAAGTATCAAACAAACGTAAAATTAACAACCCCAACCCCTCTATTTTGCATTAATCACTTAATATTCTCTTAAATTCTGCATCTATTTTTAATACACAAATAAAAATCAGATACAACCCATTGTCATTTTCGCCCAGAATTCCCAAAAATAAAAAAAAATAAAAAAAAAAAAACACGCAAAATAAAATGCACTATTTACCGAGCTCGCCCACTTCGCAGCTTAATGCACACACATACACACACCGAGACCGGCAAAACCCGGCAATTTTCATCGTCGGCAATTTTTATCGCAAAACACTCCTCCCGCTGTTTATACTCGGCAAGCGGCGAATTCGCGTTGAATGCGCTTCGGCGGGGGAGGGGGTAGTAGGTGGAGGCACCGCGACGTAATGGGGAGCAACGGCAAACAGCACGGCAGTGGCGGTGGTCGCGTGTGCGGTCGGCTCGGCCGGTTCAATTGAAACTCGACACGCACCTCGTCCGAAGGGGGGAAGGGAGGGGGGAGGGAAGGCCCCCGCGGGCGCGCCCCGCGCGTTTTCCGCTATATACCCGCGTCTATACTGCACGCCTGGGACGACGGCGGCCCTCGGGCCGCCCGGCGGCGTCATTAGTCTCCTTCCGCGAGTTTCTTCTCCCCAGAAACAATTTTCCAAATGACGGTCGATTTTGCAAAATACCCCGGGCTTTTCTCCCGTTTTCCGCAACTGAGAGAGAGACGGTGTTGTTCGATTACCTCGTATATAGTCATTAGGCTATTAGCTTCTGGGGAAGAAGTCGAGTCGATTTTTTGTTTGTTTGTTTTATTTTTTGGTGATTTTTTTTTTATTTTTGAAGTATAAATAAATAATTGCAACGAAATGTTTGTAGTGTGGTAATTTCATACACTGTACTTTGAAATTCGGCTTTCGAATGTTCGTTATTACCATTATGGCTTGGGTATAGGTAGGAATATTGCTTCGAGTATACTACGGTGTACTGTACGAAAGCCATAAGCTCAGTAACAAATTTTATCAGAGTGTGTACAAAGTCGATTTCAGGTTTAAATATAATTTCAGAGTCTCACGAGTCGATTTTTTCCGCATTATTTTGTATCTTATTCTTTTTACAGTTGAAATGGAAAGATATCAGTTAGCAATTCAAATAAGGTATATTCTTATTGATAGAAGATCTTCATATTAGATTGATGATACAAAGCAAGTCAATTTATAAAAATCAAAATTTATATCTACCTATGGTGAAAAATTAATCAGAAATCGATTAGAAAATATTATTATTAATTCTTTAGTGACTGGTCATCTTATGTTTAAAATTCTGACGAAAAAGCTTTCGTACTCGCAACAGCTGTTTCAAATCAACTTTCTGATCAAATTATGAGAGCTGCAGTTATAAATTATTTTTCTATTAATAAAATTTTGATTCTGAGTTAGTTGCTGACTAATATACTTGGCTCAACGATTTGCACTGTTAAATAAGTACTTCCAACAGTGTAATTATTAGATTAACAGTGGAATTGTTAAAGTAACAGCTTTCTTCTTTTGGAAGTATTCAACAGCGCGAATCATTAACCCAAATAAATTTTGTTCACAGTGTATATATCTGGTCAATTACAAATGGAACTGATCAGAAAAGATTCCACCAGCAATAGAGACTAAATTCAGTATAAACATTCACCGCAGGTATTTCGCAAAACCGACAATGAAATTTGTTAATTTATCGATCGCGCGTAAAAGCTTAATTGATAAATGAATCAAATTTCGTACGTTCATTAACATCGCTGAACAATACCGCCGCAAACCTTTCTATTTTTCATGCACGCGCGTCCATTTCGGCCCCAAATTAAGCTAATTGATCCGAGCCCTCGTTGTTGTTTTGCCTCCACCTCCTCCTTCCCTTGATCCGCATTCACCGACTGCTGCCCTCATTCTCCATTTCGCCTCTCCCATCCAGGCGTCTATTCTCCATTTCCAGCGGACCTTCCGGGGTAGCGTATAAGCCGCAGCTCGCGCGCCAGGGCCAATCGTCTTATTCGTTCGACCGGTCATTTTCGAGCAGTGCACCCACGCGTAATCCTGCGGGGTTTACAGACCAATTCGACGTTTCACCCCCTCTCGTTGCTCTTCTCTCTTCTCGCTTTTTCGGGCTGTTCCCTTGTTTATTGAAATTCCCTTGTTTAATTCGCTCATAGGGCGCCGCGAACGAGCTTTATGGTTCAATTTATTTACATTCGTTGTTATTTCATGGCTTCGCGGAAGCTTTTTCGTGGAATTCCGGTAGCATGTGCAGTCTGGAAGTTCGTAATTAGCTTTATAATAGCGTTAAAAATTAATATTGACATTAAAACACTTTAGAGGATCCACCTCAGACTGTTGGAGAAATGTGGCTCTTAGTTTCAGGCGAAATTAGCTAAAGTGTTGACGTAGTATAATTCATGATCTGATAAAAAGTTTTCATGTGTGCTTAGCCTGAAAATTCACCGTCTCGGGATATTTAAGTCGTAGTTTGAACGTATTTTCCGTTTTCTGGGTAAGGTGCTTGTTTGTAGTGTCTGCATACTAAATTAGAGTGTAGATCTTGATATATATATACTTGTGTGTATTCTTATGCGTGGATGTTTGTATGGACGTGTATATTGCGTATCAGTCCTTGTCGACACATATCAACATAAACATCTGCAATCCCACATATCATGATCATCACGTTTTCAACTTCATGTTTTTACGCTCTAATTACCTTTACGTCTCTCCATAACATATAATAACAATGTAAAACAACTTTTAGCAATATCTTGGATAAAATCGAAGCTTTTTCTTTATCTTTCATCTAAAATCGTGTCATAATAAAATTTTTTATGATTTTACTGTTTTATTGCGTCTATAATTTACTAATTAATAAAGGGTGCTGCAATTATACCCTCTAAACTTCATCCAGTGCTTCTCACTGGAATACTGAGAGTACACAAGAGTACACAAGAGAGTACCTTTTATCATTAAATTCAACAGTTTAAATTCCAGTTTTACTCAATATATTTTTGCGAAAAGCCGATGACAAGGATGGTGTCAACCCTCGATAACAATATCGCTAGCAATCAAGATATTACAAAGCCACGACGACGCGATGGCTCTCGCGCAATTTTTCTCTAGCCGCGCAGACGCACCAAGTGTTTTCCGAGATGAATGTAGCGGCGCCATTCGCGGGGCTCGGCTAATTAACGGCCCTCGCCTCTGCGAGCACGTTGTCCTCGTTACCGCGACGGCATTGTCCCGGCGACGGGACCTTTGCACTCACGCACAATACTCGCCTGCAACGATACACTCGCTCCTTCACACGCACACACACACGCGCGCACGCACACACTCCTTTTAGCATACACACGCATTTACACAGACACTGAAAAATACATTCATGCATATAAAAATTCATGCCCTCACAGACACATAAAAAAAAGTATACACACACGCGCGCGCACTTACTCGTTTTCCATAGCCATCAGGGTTGAAAAAAGCGCATTGACTGAACGCTGTCAAGAGTTCGTTAGCGCAGCTGCGTGTAATTGATGCGCGCTCATCCAACTGAAATCGGTCTTATTTACTCGCAATTAATGTACGTCAAGCGGGAAAGTTCGGCCGTTGATTTAGCCGAAGTTTGCCAGCCGCTGGATACGCCTCCTCGCCCCTCGCGGTGCAAATAACGCGGGGCGCGCTTGATAATTTTCGGAGGTGCGCTTCTTTTCCGCGAGGTTCAAGGCGTAAACAACGGCCGGGGAGAACATCAACAGGCGCCGGCGCAAACCCGCGAGCGCATTTGTAGGCGTATTAAGCCTTCGGGGCTGGTATACGCGCGTGCGCCAGGGCTTATATGGCCTGCACGCGGCGCGCGTTTACATACCGCGCTGACCACTTGGTTACGGCTGTATGCGCACGCACAATCGGCGAGAGAATTTAATTAACTCGCGACCTCGGGTGCTGGTTCGAGCCCCGGGTATCATGTCCCGCCGATTGCCTTCGAGAGCCGGGATAAGCTCGCCCAGTTCATGCTCCTTTTATACATATAATTGATCCACGACGCGGTGATGAGAATACACCGATATAGTTTCGTGTTTGCTCGGCGCAAGGAGACTCGCGTATATTGTGCTGATATATTATATGTATTATTAGGGCAAATTTGAAACCATATTAGCGTTTTGTTTGCTTCGGGTAAATTTATGACGAATGTGCGTCGGTAATTTTTGTCTTAATTAGTTTGGGGTATACGATAAATTTGTATGTTTACTGGATAGAATTAAATGTTTGTTAATAACTAGAGACTTGTGAATTTCCATTCCTGAAAAATTCTTGGAACTAATCTCAGAAAAGAAAAAAATATCCAGAGAATATCTTGTTATTAAAAATTCCTGCCAACATTGTGTGGTGCTTGTTGCACTTGTTCATGAGATTCATATTAATATCATTTTTTTTTTTTTTTTTAAATTAATTAGTTTTTATTAGCATTAGCCTTAAACTATATTCAAGACGCAAATTCTACTTACGAAATCTACGAATCTTTGACCAGGTTACAGTATTGCATTTAATAAATGCAAACCTGAAAGAATTATACAGTAATCAAGGATATTTTCTAAAGGCACACTTATCGCAGCTACAGACTGGAAAAACCAATCGAATGCGGCTTTGGTTTGCTTTGTGAAAAAACCTATAAAGTTACCCTTAGGTCAGTATCATTAAGCCAATGTAAATGCAGCTCCCTTTGGTGTTAGCCGACGGAGTAATGGATAATAAGCTCCGTAGAACTTTCCGCAGGATTTTTTAATTTAACTGTTGAAAGCCTAAACAGTTTGTATGTAATTCGAATTTTTCAAAGAATACAAACTTGAAAGACAGTATTTACAGTATATATAATACAACAAGAAATATATTTCCATTTGTCCAAAAGAACAAAAAATTTCTTTTTCCAAATATTTGTAAATTTAATGTTTAACTATAAAATATTCAAGTTCCATCGTCTAATGGATTATCCGTATTCCAAAACAATTCTCGATTCCCGCAAATCCCTGAATAAAAAAAAATATCGCGCTTGTTTTACAAGCGCCGCACGTACGAGCTTCATCAGTGAAAAAGCTTCGGTCGACCGAATAATACACCCTTTCCCTGGGCTCCGCGTCAATTCCTGCCCCCTTCCATCCCGTTATTCAACACCGCGAAAAATTTTATCGCGTGCGGCGCCGCCACTTGACTCGAAAGAAACAGCCTGGCGGGCCTTTAATTTACCCCAGTGGCGCGGTCTTTTCAAATCCGCGCGTAAAGCGCGCCAAAGACGCACGCGCGGTCCTTCTCTTTGACGCCTTATACCCGGATGCTCCATCGGCGCTTATGTTACATTTTTTTTTATCGCTCGTGTCGGAGCGCATTATTCGCGGCGCCACTCGTTCTTTTTCCTTCACGCGTCGCGCGATTCCGGATGTGTATCTTTCGACTTCCGTCGCCTACGCGGCGCGAGTCAATTTTAATTGTGCGCCGAAGTGAATGGCGCTGAATAAATAAAGCTCGGGCGGCGACTCTGCTCCAGACTCTGAAGCTTTCGACTTGCTCCATTATAATCAGGCGAATTTGCTCGTGTATTATTATTAATGCGGATGTTTCGGATAAAGCCAGTCAGGGAACTAATTAAAAATTGCGAGTAAGAGTTAATACACTTTCGAGTTAAAGAGACGCGTTTGATCAAATAATTTTTGCGATAGCTTTTGAATTTGCGCGACGTTTCTGTTTCTTTTTTTTACTACGAGCGGCGCACTCAGTTCATCCGCGGGAAGTAATAAGAAAAATGTTTGAAGTTTTCCCACTTTGAAGTTACAACCTTTCGAGAGCTACGAGTTAGGCAAGATTTTTTTAATTTACTTAAAAGGATTGTGCGCACTTATTTAAAAAATAAGTACGTTGTACCTTTTAAAATCGTGAAGCTGCCTTGACTTTTCAGCCAAAAAAGAAAAATATTACATTAAAAAAATATACCGGAAATTCTAGAATCTCCGGTATAAATAATTATTCTTGAATAAAAAAAAAAAATTGTTTCTAGGAACAATTATGCTTTTTTTTTTAATGAACTTTACTTGATAAAAGAGGCTATACGACGTCTCTCTTTGCTCTCGCGCCTCGAAACAAAGTCTCGAAATAAAAGAGGAATACAATTTCTGTCAATAAGTATAGAAAAAGACGGAGAGAGGCCCGTGACGGTTCGAACCCTCATGCGGAGGGCCCTAACGAGTTTGTCGCTGCCCCCATTCTTGCAGCGTTAATTTCAATGATTAACGAAGGACTTTAAAGCGGGGAGGGGGAGATAATTTCCTCGAAATCTACAATAAGACTAGGCGAGGGGGGGTGGGTCGGGCAAACACGACGGAATCTCGTTACGCTAAAATCACAGTGGAAAATCCGCGCGCCTCTAATGGAAATACAAGAGACTAATTTGAAAACGCACTCGAGATAAAGATTTTCCGCTCAAACTGTCCGTCCCTTGCGCTCCCACCACCACTCCCCCGCGGAAAGGAGAAGGGGCGGGGGAGGAATCGTGACTTTTCTCGGATGAGCAAACGACGAGCCCCAGAGCGCGGGCGGGAGCCTTCCAACGGTTATCTCGCAGGCAGTTCCTGAACTGTTACTCGGCGAGAACGGCTTCCTATTCTCGCGCGCGCACCTTGGAAGCTTTTTCTTCTCTCCTCCCCGTGGCCCGTTCCGTATAGCGAGGCTTTGCGCTGCGCGGCTCGCTCTTATCTTTTCCGGCGCCCGTTACGCTCTTCGCGGATTCTTTTTCTTACGTTTGTCTTCTTATTCGCCATCCGAGTCTCGTTCTAACTGTTTCCCTTACCTGCGACCCGCTTAATGTTGCACTTGCCTTACAATCCACTTGAAAAGTTAATGATAGCTCAAATCGTTGTTAAATTTTGCTTTGCTTTTTTCGTTCTACTCTCTGAGAGAATTTTCTCGTAAAAATTGAAGCTCTTTGTAATAATAATTAGGCAACAAAAAAAAGTGTAATCGCAAGCACTGGAATTTTTGACAGGAAAAACAGTGTGAATTTTAATTGAACGCTTTATCGGTTGGCGAAGCTTTGTAATTTTTACGAGAAATACTTTGTAAAAATTGCGAGGAATTTTTTCTTTTATAAATATGGGCAGTAATTTTAAAAATGAAGAAGCGTTTTCTGTAAAAGTTGCGGAATTTTTCTTATATAAATTACAAAGCTTCGATGCGATCCTTTAACGATCAGATAAAAATTCGAAATGATTTTCTCATAAAAATTTCCTGTGCCTGCCATAATTTTTTACTGAAAATTTTTCTCAGAGTATTTTTTGCATTGTTTTATTAATATTACTTCGATAAAGCTTGAAATCTACAATAACTGTTCAATTTTCAAGTCCGACATAGAATGCATTGGATTGAATCTAGTATAGTCTTACCATGCTCGTCTGCATCTACTTAAATTTAATCGTAAGAAATTGCAACATTCTTATATGGTGGTTGAAACTATTCTTATAAGCTACGATTTTTACTGTTATCGCAATGTCTAATTGTTGAACTTGAGAAACAATAGTAAAATTTATATACAATACCTACAAATGCATGCCTTGCCATACCCGTCTGAAACTACTTACATTAATTTGGAATTTAAAATATATGGTACTAAAATATTTTAATTGCAACAATTCAAGTCGGATATTTTACATAAACAAAATACAATATTTTCTTTGTTAACCATACCAACTAAACATATTCTATAATATTTTTTTATACGCAATTGTTTAAAACAAAAAATTGAATCCCTCCACACTAATTATCTCCACTACTTCAATTAATTTATCTCCGCTATACGCCATTTCAGTTGGATCGTATGAAATGTGACAAACGGAACTTACGGATTGCATCACTACTAAAAAACAGACCATTACACTAATAATCCTCCAACATTCTCATCCTCAGTTTTTGCTCTTTAATCGAGGTACCATCATCATATGGATATCACAATCATCCTCCAGCAGTAGCTCCTGGCAGCTGCCTATGCACCTCGTAAAAAGGAGCAAGTAGAAACTTATACGAAAAAAGGAGTACATAACGGCGAGCTGGCGAAAGAATGCCTTAACGAGGCACGAAAGGCGATGACGCTCGACGACACTTCCCGGCCAGCCAGTCACCAGACGAGCCGCCGGGCGTTTGATCGTCCAATCGAGCGACGATGACAACTCGCTCGTTCTCTTTCGAGTGTCCGAGGTACTTTGCGGCCCGTGAACGAGCCGCGATACGATTGAGGGCCCCGGCATTATCTACTTTATATCCATTAGGAGATTGGCTTGCTCGACGTGGAGAGGGGGAGGGGGGGCGGCTGAAAAAGTCGCTCACGGACTCAATGAGGCGAGTCGCGACTGCTCCGATTACTTTTTCTTGCTGTAAAATCAATTGACGAGGGCTAATTGACTGGCGCGTTAATTGCGCGGTGCGATTTAAAGGCTTTTGTAAGGGCTGCCGATGAATCTCCGACGCGATGTTCCGTTCTCGTTGCCGGAGCTTTCAAGAAAAAAAGGTACTCTTGCACAGGAAGCATTGTTTCTTAAGGGGGGTTTATACCTAAAAATTTTTTTTTGAAAAAAAATTTGAAAATTAAAAATTATAATAAAATTTATATT